>CM029019.1:153394339-153691953 GCA_016801055.1 Panax notoginseng | reverse complement strand
TTTAAAAACCATACATGCATCTCATAGTTTGAATCATTTGAAAACCTGGCTAACACGAAGGTTAGACAAGCGTTTAAGAAAAACTTGCCTTCAGCGTCCGCAACAGTACAATTACGTTTCCTTCGAGTCTTTACATTCTCTACAATACATAAATCACATAACATACCACATTAGGTCATGAACGAACATACTTGGTTCCTAAAGAATCTTACCCTTCTTCTCAATCTAATCCCGTATTAGATTTGTTATATGGGTTCCGGCTTTCCGTCATTCTTTTACATCATCCTTACCAACTTCGTTCTCTTATACTTAAGTGAAATTATTTCACTAATACAACTCGATTCGAGTTAAACATCTTTCCTTTACTAACGGCTTACTAACGTTCGTATGTTATTAATCAAAACTCGATCGTCATTGATTAAGTATGCTTACTACATACCATTTGCGTTCATCTTTACTTGACTTTCTTTTAACCCTAAGTGATCATACTTGGTTTTAATTATGACTTAATAATGTTTTATTAAGTCCTTTAGTTTATTGTTAGACAATTCCATTCAAGCTCTACTTGCAATCATTCTTTACTGTCTAGCTTTTAAGACTGGCGCTGTGGCGCCGGTGATCCTTTGCTGTGCCGCGCTGCGGCGTCGCCCATTAGGGCTTGGAGACCGGACTCGGCGCTGCGGCGCGAGTCCCTTTGTTAACTATCGCGCTGCGGCGTGAGTTTACAGTGTGCTCGGTTACTGTTCCGCGCCGTGTGTGGTCATGTTGCCTTGGGTTGGCGCCGCGGCGCCAACTCAGTGCACCAGAAAAAATTTTCAGTTTTGAAATTTTGTGAACTTCCCGGACATATAACTTCTTCGTTATAAGTCCGAATTGGCTCGTTCAATAGCCTACGGTTTACAAATTATGTAATCTACATGATCATTCAAGAATTTTATCTATTAAATTTCGTTTGCTAAAAATTAACCTATTAGTCCATTTTCAATGAAAACGGTAAATGTTCGTGAACGTTCAACGCTCGTTTCTTCGTTCTAAGTCAGAATCCGGCCATTTTCGAGTCCGCAACTCTATAATGACAAATACGACTTGTCTCCATGGAAAACCAATGTTTCCAAGCTCAATATCAAAATTCGACTTCCATTCCGAGAATTTCACGAATTCGACGATCGTCGTCTAATCGTGTGAATTCCGGCGAAACTTCGTTACTTGAGATTTTTAAACCATTTCACTTGGATTCAATCCATTATACTATCATCTTGACATACATGCTTCGTTAACCTATATTCATGATAAGTTAATACTAGTTCATTGTGAGTTTAGAACTTATGAAAATAAGAATTACTTATATTTTCAATACTCATAACTTATGTCTTCTTTTCATATAACTTATTATGGATGATGACTTCGATCCATTATTCATGCTTCTTATTATCATACTAACTTTATTAATGTAACCATGTTACAAGTTCCTACAAGTTATTATACATTCATTAGTGTTCTTCACAAGGTCTTAACCTATATGATTATGAATAGATTATTCATGACTTATCCGGCTTATTATGACTTAAGCCCTTTGATTCATTATTCTAACATCTTCTTAGCATGTTAGCTCTACCAATACCCCCTTCTCTAGCAATAGAAAAGAAAGAGAAATATGGTTCAAGAACACTTACTCTTTGATGATCACTTGATTCTTTCTTGTGCTTACTTCTTACTTCCAAGTATAACTTTTGCTAACTTATTATCTCTAACCAATAAGCTATAAGTTTATTGGTGGAAAACTTAACAAGGAAAGTGCTTATTCTCTCAACCAAATAAGTTACTTATATATGAGAGGAGTTGGATGAAAATGAAACAACCACAAAATGAACTCCAAGCTCTCTATTTATAGGAAATCCTAAATGAGGGTATAATGGTCAAAAGGCCATCCACCTCCTTACTATTCATTACTTCCTAATTAAGTTAACTTGGTCACCACTTCTACTTAACCACCAAGTCACTTGCTCACTACTTAAGTTATCCATTGCTTAGTCATTAAGTCTCTTGCTAATCACACAATTTGTTTGCCCATCAAGTCTACCCACTTTACACTTGGATTGCTCCATGGTTCATGGCTAATTCATTGGGCTTTGTTAATTAATCCAACTACTTTCTTAATGGGCTTATGCTACATAATTTGGACTCATGATATACCAAACACTTGGGCTTGATTGTCACATTTATTGGACTCCTACTATTAAGTTTATAATCCTACAAGTCCCATCCCTTTAAATTACATAACTTAACATTTATACCCCACGTATAATTTTCGTATGCTATCTCGTATATTAATTCTTAATATACGTTATCTCATTCTTCATACATAATAGTACAATACGTCGTATTATACTTACATTCAATACTTGGCTCACATAATACTTAACAAATCCTACCAATTCTACAAATTCATTACAATTGGCTTAAAGCCTTACAACATATACTCCACGTATAATTCTCGTATTCTAACTCGCATACTTATTCATCGTATTCAACATACCATCATTCATACGTACTCGTATAATACCTCGTATCATACTCATATTCATTAGTTCGTATAATACCTACGTATTATACGATCATTACTTAATTCATTAATCGTATCACATTTCCTTCTCGTAAATCATTTTCCTTAAACGTTAGGTTTTATGTCCGCAGGCGGAAAACTGCGTTTTTCATAACTGAAATATTATTGGATATTCCATCTCACATCGATATTCTATCATTACGTATTTCTCGGAAGTTCAAAAATAATTCCCGAGCAGAAATGCGTGAATAGTATTTTTCGAAAAATTTCTCGGAAAGCTTTTATTTTCGTCTTAAAAATTCAAACACTTTAATTCTATCACGTAGCCAAAATACTACGACGTTCTGACATTTCTAGGTCATAGAACGACCTTCGATTAGCTTGCTCCATAAATAATCAATTCAATTCATTTAAGAAAAAAATAAAAATTTAATTCTCAAAAAATCCGATTTTCTGGGGTGTTACAGTGGAACGTGTCATAGGGTTAAGAATTGTCCTAAAAAGAAGACAGGTGGAGGAAGTGGACGGAAGAAAGATTAAGTGTGAGGAGTATTATTTTTGGATTATAATATTCGCTCTGGTATGAATATCAAGATAACTTTAGTATGTCTCAATTTTTTTTGTAAAGTTGTAGTAATGAATCCCGACTTTTGTCACAAAGGGATAGTAACCGTTTATAGCAGTATGTACTATGTACTATTTGCATGAATATAAATGCAATGATATGATTATATGTTTGAATAAGTAATTAAATTCTGAGAATTAAATTATTAAGATGATTATCTGATGAATTTGATAATTCAGTAAGCTGAATTAGATAATCCAGAAAGCTGAAATTGGTTTAAGTTTAAAATTTTGCATACTACTAATAAGATGTGGCATAAAGACAAAGTATTAATATAAGTCTTTATTTCATCAGATAATGTCGCCAAGACTATAAAATCGTAACCAAAGGGAGGAGCGATATTTGAATAATGAAGGAGATCAAGCTGATCTAATGCAGAACTTCGCAGACATGCTAGCTCAAGCTATGCAAGCTAGAGCCCCAGCAGCAAGAAATCGACCAGCTAATCCATTGGCTAACTTTAAAGACTTTAAGGCCGTAGGACAGCCGAAATTCAAGGGAACCACTGACCCTATATAAGCCCAAACATGGGTAAAGGAGATAGATAAAGCTTTTGTTATTGCTAGAGTAGCGGAGGAGCAAAAGGCTGATTTTGCTACCTATTTGATGAAGGGTGAGGTGAATTACTGGTGGGAGACAAACAAAGCTAGAGCTGATACAACAGTAGTAACCTGGACAAGGTTTAAGGAGTTATTTTTTGAAAATTATTTCTCAGAAAGTATGCAAGCAAGAATGGAAGTAAACTTTTTGGAGTTGAAGCAGGAGAATATATCGGTTGCAGAATACGCCGCTAAATTCAACGAACTAGCGAGATTTGCTTCGCATCAAGTGGACACTGTGGTACGAAAGGCGCGAAGGTTTGAGAATGGACTGAAGCCATGGATATATAGCAAGGTAGTTGTGTTGCAGATTAAGGCATTTTCGGCCCTGTTGGAAAAAATAATCATCGCCGAAGGAGAAAATGAAGTTGTGTCAAGGTATCACCAAGAGAAGAAGAAAAAGACGAATGAAGGAGGTAGCAGTGGAGGAAGTAACTCTAATAAGCGTAAGTGGAAGGACAATACTGAATCTGGAGACAAGTCAGGAGATAATAGGAAGAGAGGTGAGGAATGTGCAAATTGCGGTAAAAAGCATCTGGGAGTATGTTTGAAGGGAAAGGGAGTGTGTTTTAACTTTGGTCAAGAGGGACACATCTCTAAAAATTGTCCAAGTCCAAAGAAGATATCAGGTTATTTTTCGTGTGGATCGGTAGAACATCAAATTCGTAACTGTCCAAAGAAGAATGCAGAAAGAGGAAGCAACAATAGAGGAAATAACAGTGGAACACTGGCGATCAAAGGACCTGCTTAGCCGGGAAGACCTACAGCGCGCACGTTCAACATGACGTTGCAAGATGCAGTAGCTGCCCAGGAGGTGGTGACAGGTAATGATTTAGTTGAGTAAATGAATTACGCGAGAAATATTGGGTAGATACAGCTGTGAATTATTTTCTTTTATAGATCCCAAGTCACAAGTTAGTATTTGAAACATAAATTAATATTGTGTTGATATAAATGAATTGATGAAACAACTTTAAAAGATATTAAAGAGTAAGAAAGCGACGATTCCGAGGACGAAATCCTTATAAGGAGGGGAGAATGTGAGAACCCAGAATTTCACATTATTCAAATTTTTTCGAATAAATTTTTAAAGAAAAAAAATGAAGAAAGTACTTGAATTATATAAGTGTATATGATAATTAAGCTAGATAGTTAATTTATTAACTAAGAAGTATACTTAATCCTTCCCAAGGAAGAGTAATAAAAGTTATGTAAGAAATTAACATAGCTTGAATGTTAGCCTTGATTATTAAATTAAAAGGATTTATAATCCTTAAGTAGTTAATTATTGATATAAGTATGTATGTGTTTATAAATTATTAAGTCAATTTGGGCTAATAAGTTAATAAACTAGGGGAAATATGTTAGGACATATGTGAATAATGTACGTGATTGAGTAAATATGTATTATATAATGTGTATACATTTATATTTGTAAAGAGATGAAGAATAAAGTTATATAACCTAATACATATATTAGGTATGATAATTAAATAACCTAATGAGTTATAATTTTAGAGAAAGAGAATGATAGTATTTAAAAAGATATACCAATCCTAAGAGATTTATTTTATACATCTCCATTAATTAATTTTATAATCTAATTACAGCAAGTCTAATTGGGTTAATAAATGAAATGTACATGAGTAAGAATTTGGATTATAATTGAGTAAATGGAAACCTTAACTAAAGGGTTAGGATACGATAAAAATCAAAAAGTATGAAACTATGTTGATTTGCAAGTCCATAGAATTAAAATTGCTAGCCCAAAAAATTAAAGGAGTGGCCCAACCTTTAGCCCAAGTGGGAGGGGACATGTTGGGGTTAGGTTTGTAAGATTCATGAACGCAATCAAATTGCACAAATTAAACGAAAACGTGGAAAATCATAGTTTTAAAATTTTACAAACCATATATCTGAATCACCCTATATGCACAATTATTAATTAAACGAAAAAGAAAGAACAAGAATCATACCCTTCAAGATTCGAGCTTCCTCATATACAAGTTCACCTCCAATCCTTTTCGCGTTCAACTTGAATCCACCGGGTTTGGTTCCTTCCTTTGATCAACGTTAGCCACCCAAGGGTTTGGCCTCTAGAGGTGATCCACTAAGGAAGAAGAAATATTCAAGAAGAAGGGTATTTGACAAAACCCTAGTTTTTCTATCTGTCATAGAAATGGGTGTACTCTCCCAACTATTGGAATTACGTATTCACGTATTTTGTGAAAGTGTCAACCAACCTCACCTATAATAAGACTCCTCTTATTTATAGATATGAGCAACCCTCCTTAACAATTAAGGAATTGAGTTTTATTTTTAATTAATTAAACTATTTTAATTAATTAGGCTCCTAATCTTATTAGGATATATGATAGTACTTTTATTAATTAATTTCCAAACTCCTTTAGGACTTAAATAATAATAATAATAATAATAATAATAATAATAATAATAATAATAATAATAATAATAATAATAATAATAATAATAATAATAATAATAATAATAATAATAATAAGACTCCTCTTATTAATTTATATTTAATATTTCTAAAATATTAAATAATAAATATTAAGCTATTTAATTTATTCTATCACCATAGATTAAATTAAATATACTTAACTTATTATTACGATTATGCTATTAACTTCTTAAATAATTATTCTTCCTTTTATGGTGTGACCCTTTAGGTTCTCCATATTAAACCGGTTGTGAATAAATCAATTAGAATAATTCTAATCTTATTTAAATAAATAAATTAAATTATTAATTTATTTAAATAAATAATATTTATTCTACAATAGGGAAAAGCCACCCTAGCGATTAACGACTTTTCAGATAATATAGATTTCAACATTAATCATAAAAGAACCTTTGAGTAAATAGTTACCGTTCAATTCAATCCTTCCACCATACAATATCCCAATTAAATATAAAACATAGAATTACGGTCGAGTCTTATTTTATTTAATTATATGTATTTCGACTCTTAAATGCACAACCCCAAATAATGCAAATTAAAAACTCCTTTCTAATTTCATTCTACCTTGGCCAAGGACTACTGGGTTGTCATTTATCGAATCACATAGGACATTTCTCTTCTTTTACTAGAAGTGGTAGATTCTTTATTGATCATACATGTAAGACCCCAACTTTTATAAATAAAGATGAATTTTCTATAAATATCGTTTTTGAATATTATGGAGTTAATTTGATATAATGTTATAGTTGTGAGTAATATTTATAAATTTTGTAAAGTACGCAAGTTGTTATATAATATTCGATTGGTCGGGGAATATTCATTTTAACAGGAAATATTCGTACAACGACACAATCATTGGTGGACCCCACAACGGAATTATTGTCGGATTGAGAAAACGACAAAAATATTTTATTAAAAATAACGGCGAAAGTTTTAACATTGTTACTGTTGAACTACTCGGTAGTAAAAGTACAGTAATACGTTTGGTTGCATAGTAACACACGGTATTGATTATTAATGCTTATGTGAGAAGTCACTCAGTTTGATTCAATTATTGTCAGTTAATAATATGAATTATTTAGCGATAATGACGTTTTGTTTTATTCGTATTATTAACGTAATAAAACAGAAACATCTTTTTATATAAAACAGAATACTTTATTAAAGTTATTCTATAAATAGAATATATTATATTTTATTTAAAAGATTTTTCTTTAAATATGGACCGTCAGATTAAAGTAATCAATCTGGACCGTTCATGGATTAGTTACTATGCATTCTATTTTTCTATAAATAGCAGCTCATTCCTTTATTATTTCTTACGAATTCATTGAACTCTAGAGAGAGAAGCTATAGAGAGAAACTATAGAGAGAGAGAAGAAGAGTATTCTGCTACTTAACTACTTCCTTATTTCAGCTCGTCTTTAAAACGGTAAGGGGTGTTATTCTTTCTTATTCATGAAGAGAACTGTTGTTATTCCATTTATTATTATTCTGTTGAAATAACCTGTATACGCGGTCTACCCTATACTTGGTGACATTCTTCTATTATTCTGTTGGAACATCCTGTCTGTGTGTTTTACACCGGACCTGGTTCCATTAGTTATTATTCTGTCGGAATATCCTGTCTGTGCGTTTACGCCGGACCTGGTTCTATTATTTACTATTCTATTGGAATAACCTGTCTGTGCGGTCTATCGCATGCCGGGTGATTTCTTTTGTTATTCCATTCTTTATTATACTCAGTTGGTTAAAGTTTTGACTTCTATACTCCATGAAATTAATGGAATATCTTTGATATTTGCGCTTCATCTAGTATCTTTTCATGAAAATATTCTTCTAAGCATTCTTGAATTTTACTCCACAAAGCAGTATCATGTTGACAATTTGGACGTTGTTAATTCTTGGATAAATTAATTCTTGAACTTGTTTTATTGAATTCTTATATCATTGTCATCATCCCCATGTTTATAAAATATTGAAAGTCATCTGTGGCCTGTAGTGCATAGATGGACTTGGTATGATTATGACCAGGGATTATTCGGTATAATCATGACCGTAATGTTACAAATGATGTGATAAAAGTCCTCATTGGCCCGTAGTGCATTGATGGACAGTTGTTGGCATGATCATGACCATTAATGAATACACGAATATCCTTAGCCGTAGTGCAGGGGTGATTCGATGATGTGGATTATTTTATTAAGCTGAGTCCCAGCGATCACAGTGTTGAAAAACCTTTTAAATCATAAAAGATAGTAGAGTTTATTTTCTACTTGACTCTTTTAATGGATTGCTTGTTCCGCTGCAGTTAAATTTGATGTCTATTATATTTTATCAGTTTAACATTGTTGAAGGCTAATGATAATTTATTCTGCATTATCTTAGTCATAATATTTCTTACCGGGCTAGTTGAGCTCACCCTTTTTTTCACTGTTCTCTTCAGGAAATGAGAACGTAGCTGGGGCAAATCGGGGAACGGAGTGATGGTTCGAATGATAGTATTAGTTAGTAGTCCTCACTATTCTATGTAATAGTGTGTTAATAAATGTAATGAGGACTCCTTTTGAGTATGAATACTCTCTAGAAGATAATATTTGTATTCAAACTCACAGTTTATGTTTTGTCGTATTGTACACGACAGTTGTATTAGTAAGTTGTATTTGTATTCTGTACTATGTATTTGACGACCCAAGATGGGTGATGTATACCTAATTTTGGGGGCATCACAATACATTATCTCCATGTACAACTTATTATACTCAAGCATACCCTTTGATATACCCTAAGGGTCTTAAGGAATAAGTCAAAGTATAACTTATCATACACAAGATACTATGATGATCTCAAGTTCAAGGATCACTTGTGCTACTATCACTACAGGAATTCTTATTGACATGCAAGTAAAACTCCATTAGGTATTCCTTAGCGAGCCACGTTCAGTAAACTTATTCTCTAATAGGCACCTACATACTTGCTTTAGTGTCTCCACACAAATGATCATAAGATCAATCATCTTCATCCAATGAGCAAGCAACGTATGTACCAATCTATCCGGATTCACTAATCCCCAATTTAGTAATCCAACGATTGGGAACTATTTTAGTTTTAAGCTTTCTAAGAATTTAGATCTCATTAGAATGATCATCATCATTATTCTAAAAACATTTCTTAAAACTATGGGTTTATCACATATTATAAAACAGCATCATGTAGATAATTAAAAGCCTTTAATAAATCAATACTTCTTATTAATAAATAAATAAAATTGTTATAAAGTATATACTTTATCATCAAACATGATTGGCTTGTGTGCATATTACTTTCAATCTCCCACTTGCACTAAAGCCAATCATCATGGTATCTCATACCCTTCTTCTCTAAGTGACGATTACCCTGCTATTGGATAAGCTTTATTTAATGGATATGCAATGTTGTTCTTGAGAGTTCACTATCTCTATAGTGATTTCCCATCTTTCAATGATTCCTATAATCAAATGAAAGTGCCACAACACATGTTTAGATCCAAGATGAGACTTAGGAACTATTCCTAGTTCTATAATGAACTTTTAATCCAAACAATCAACTTACAGCTTCATTTATAGCTATATACTTTGTCTTTATCACTAAACAAGCAACTCTTTGCTGTTTGGAACCTTTTCAATTACACTGCACCACCATTCAAGATAACGCTTTACCTTAAAGTGGATTTTTATGTCGTCTTGGTTTGTCTAAAAAAAACTTGAGTCTGTTAAGCCTTTTAGTTTTAATTTAGACCCACCATAAATTTTAATCACATCTTTATTGATTGTAGCATTAGTATGTCATTCCTTACCCATAGTATATAAGCATATAATATTAGGAATGTCACAACGCTCCCACTGACCCTTTTGTACACATTAGGTTCATTCTTATTTGTGATAAAATCAAACTCTTTTGATTTATTTCATCAAAATGAATGTTTCATTTTTGAGAAGCTTGTTTCAATCCTTTTTTCTGAGTGTCTACAACTCTTACCTCATTGTATATAATTGGTTCATCATCTTCTATGATGTGTACCTCATCATCATCATCCATGATGAATTCATACCTCCTAGGTATCTTCGGTACTATTTCAGATTTACAATTCGGTTGTGGTACAATAGGTTTATCTACAGGTTCTTGTTATTCGACTTATAGTGATTTGTGGTTCTGGAACTCTTTAAGATCTATTATCCTCCCACTAGCTCCTTTAATGATAAACACCTTTATCTTAGAAGGCAGCGTGTTTCGTAACAAAAACCTTTTGCTAAGTAGGAGAACATATACTCTAAACTTACTTTAGGATGTCCCACAAATATGTACTTGTCAAATCTTGTCTCAACCTTATCCTTTGAAACCTTTTCACATAAGCAGGACAACCACTTATCTTAACTTACTTAAAATTAGGAATCCTTCCTGTCCATAACTTTTATGGTGTCTTGTGATCGGATTTTGAGGTTATCTTTTTCGTAGATATGCAGCCATTTCTAGGACATGACCCTAGAAGGATACTGGAATGTCGGTAAAATCATTATGGATCGTACCATGTCCAATAAGGTACGGTTTTTCCTTTCAGATACATCAATCAATTATTGCGTATCAGGAGGCGTCCATTACAAGAAAATCATTTAAGATGATCTAGAAACTTATTGCACAAGTATTTATTCCTTGATCTAATCAAATAATCTTAATACTTTGCCAATTTGTTTCACTTATGAATTCTTTGAACCTTTCAAATAATTCATACATGTATTTCAATAAATACACATATTCAACTCTTTGAATGATCATCTCCTTTTCTTATACTAGTTTGTTCAATTTGTAAAATATATTTACACGTAAGTCAAGTACACAAAATCCATTAAGTAATATTTCAGTTCTATACGAAACATTATTATTATAAATAGAACATCAATTGTTCTTAAATATAATACCAAAGATTTTATTGTCCAACAATAAAATAGAAATAATATTTCTAATAAGAACTGGAATACAATAACAACTTATTGACTTAATAGATTTGCCTGTAGGCATTGCTAAACTATAAGTTCCTATGGCTAATGCAACAACCTTTGCTTTATTTACCAGACATAGGATTACTTATATTTGTTTAGCTTTCTACTTCTGCTTGGACCCTTCATAAATCTATATTTATGATAACCAAAGTCGGTATCCAATACCCAAGTAGAATCTTGACTTAAAGAAAAATGTATTTTAAATCTTGAACAAAATTGTTTTTGTAACCGAAACTTCACTAAGCTTCTTTTGGTTAACCTCTGCAAGATGCTTCTCGCAGTTTCAGTCCAATGTTCAGACTTATTTCTGTGGAAGCAAACTCCTTTGCTATCCATATCAATTTTTGTTCTTATTATCCTTTATTTTTGCCTTTCTATTTACCTTCTTTGAATCGTTCTTCTTTTCAGAAGATCCTTTTGCCCTACTAGTAAGACATGGTCTTTCTTGGTTGGAAAGTGACTCTCAATATTTTTTAACATGTTAAGCAAATCAGCGAAGCTGATATCTAGCTTGTTCATATGAAAAATTCACAACAATTATGAAAGGAGTCCAGGAGTGAGTGCAAGATCAAATCTTGGCTCAACTCTTCATCCATGACAAAACCTGTTGTCCTAATTTATCAATCAAATTGATAATGTTAAATACTTTTTTCTGTAGTGTCATCGATCATTCTAGATCAGAAGAGCTCATTAGATATATGATATCAATCAGTCTTACTTTCCTCACCATCAACTACTTGACGTGCAGGAGTATAGTAGGAGCATCCATAGTTTCATGCTGACGCTGAAGCTCGTTACTCATGGATGCAAGAATGATGCATTGAGCCAACAGTGCATCATCTTGTCACTTTCTAAAAGTAGCAATCCCTTCCTTAAAGGCATTGTCTGCAACCATTGCAGGGATAGGCGTATTAAGGACATAAGATAGCTTTTCAGCCATGAGAACTATTCTCAATTTCCTTAACCAATCCATTTAATTTGGTCTGGTTAATTTAGCATCTAATATGCTTCCCAGTGATAGTAATTTAGACATTGTAAAATTCTGTAAATGAATTTGTAATTAACAACATTTTAGCATACATTCTTTTATTAATCACCAAAATAAATTAGGTCTTGTTTTAAATTGGTGTCTCCCACTATTTTCTTCAAACTATATTACCCTTAATATATATAGTTCGACAATATCTAATTAAAGATATGCTAGTGAGAATAAGGATTCTATTTCAAATGTATATAGCCTTGTGGTGACACAACAAGCTATATATAAATAAATAGGTAGACAACTCTTGTCAATTACATCAACTATGTAACTCCTTGTATTTTGTCTTTTAGATTATAATGGTCAAGTGTGTGCACATCCGAACTAAAATGATTTAAGTTAAATCCAACCTAACACTCCATATATTCAAAAAAGAAAAATATTATCCTTGTGGTAACACAACAAAACAATATTGTTCAATTTTCTTTATAAGCATCAAATGTGATAAAATTAACATCTCAAAGAATTCAGATAAGCCTTGTGGTGACACAACAAACTTATAATAATTAATTGATACTCTATTATTTTTATTATGCTAGAAGGCGACGTTCGATATTCTAAATATCTTTGAACGCTCAGGACTTAATATAAAAATTTGAGGGGTTTGTTATTAATTTGTCTCATCTTGTTTAGAGCGCATGCACATATATATATAAAATACGCGTCATATTAATAAATATGTGAAGCATGTTTGCATAATATATAATATATATAGTATAAGGATGCACATATTGAATACTATATTCTACCCGGATTGATTATGGACTTTTATTCTAGTTTGGTTCACTAGAGCCACCAAGTGAACTAAAAGGTCAAACCCTAGGGGTGCAAGAATTAATATTTAAATATAACTATTACATTTAAACCCGGGCTCCATTACAAACGAGTCTTCAAGCGCTCCTTGCTCCTTGATCTCCAATTCTTCAAAATTAATTCTAACTATTCCTATTATAAAATTATTTAAAATAAATAGAAACCTTGATCAGCAGTCAAGGGGAAGTACATAGGAGGATGATAGAGTTTACATTAAGAAAAAATTAGAGAAGACGAGGTACGTAGACCCCATTTAATAATACCCATACATTCATGCATTCAACTAAAATAAAATCCAATCACATTGGTCAATAGTCCATAATCAATCCCATTTATTATCATACACATCACCATATGCATCAATAAATAACATTCATCTCATGAATAATAAACATTCAATATATATATATATATATATATATATATATATATATGTAAAACCCCGACTTTTATAAAATAAAAGTTTAATTTAATTTATGACTATTATTTTATTTATTTTTTTTAAATTGTAAAATGTTAAATTGATAAATGGTCAAATGAACAATTAATCAGATAAATGAGCTAATAAAAGAGGGAGATTAAATCTTCTAGAAGGGTGGCATGTGAGTGGCGGCTAGATGAGGGGTGATATGCTGAATTATTTTCAGATGATTCCAATTTCTCATTATGCACCAAACTTTTCCCCATTGGTCATTTCTTTTATTGATGGGACAAGGATGTTGGCTTTTTATTTTGGCTAAGTAAGCCAAATGTTGAGCATTTTTCATGACATTTTTCTCACTTCCTCCCGTAGCCATGCTAAGAAGAAGAAAAGAGAGAAAGAAAGGGAGAGAGAAATAAATGGGTTTGATGATAAAGTTTTTTGAGAGCTAAGGGAAGCATCAAGGATGTAGAGGAGATTATCTTAACCATCTCTAGCACATCATCTAACATCTTAGAGGAGGAAAATCTAGAAAGTAAGTTCTTAAAACCTTAAATCTCCATTTTTGATTATCTTTGAGTTGTATGTGTAAAGAATCTTCTTAAGAATGATTCTCAGAAGCTAAATGAACTCTTAAGAGCATCCAAGTGAAACCAAAACACACAAAATTCGAACCTATGTATAAAGGGTGGAAATATTGACAAAGAACCATGTTGGATAGTTTTTGCACTGAGTTTGAGAACCTTGTATTCTTATGTTTTATGTTTAAAAGATTAGTTTGACAATTGTATGTTATATTTCTCTGAGTTTAGAACATAACCCAACTTGAATGAACCAAATTGGAGTTAAAACGAATTCGTGGTGAAAGTTTTTATAAAACATGTTAAACGATGAAAAACTTAGTCTTGGGGGACTTTGGAGCCAAATTTCAAATTAATTAATGAATCTGAAAAATTATAAAATCATGGGGGTTTTGTAGAGCATGTTACAAGCTTTCCATAGCCTCGAAAACGGACTAATTCCGATAACGGATGAAGAAGTTATGAAGATTTGAAGTATGTGTGTCAAAAGTTGCAAAATTTGGAAAATTGGAGTTAAGTGTCAAGGGTCGAACGCCTAGGCGCTAGACTCGGCGCTTGGAATCTGTTCTTGGGCGCCTAGGCGCTTGCCCAAGGCCAAATTTGGGCGCCTAGGCGCTGGTCAAGTGTTAAGCCAAAATCTGTCCGGACGTCCTTTAGTAAATTGGACATAACTTTTTTATACGAACTCCGATTGAGGAGATTCAAGATGATCCGAAACGAGGACGAATAGACCTACAACTTTTGTTCTTTAAGTATTTCAATTGAGGTCGTTAGAATGGGTCAAATGGTTATCTTTGGGACTGTTATATTTTCAGAGGCAATCGGAGGACGTCGGGCATGCACGTATGCAACGTGTAATGTTTTTGATGATAAAGGATGTTGTTCTAAGTTGTAAAACATGAACATTATTAAATATAATGATATTATACAAAGACAACTTAAATGAATAATGAATTATTAGTTGATGTATACGTTATTCGAGATAATTATGATTTGATGTTGATCCTTCCTTTTAATAGAATTTAAATTGTTTATAAGTAATGTATTGATTTGATTATTACGTAAGAAGTCACTCGGTATTTATTTTAATAATTGCCACATTAGTTATTACACAGTGACTCATATTATTTGATATGATAAAATTAAACCAGTTGGAAGTATTATGAGTCTACGTTAATAATTGTGAATGATTATTGAAAGATTGAAATGTGTAAATAATTGATGAATAAAAGGTGTTGATTAAAGATAAGTATGATATACAGATGTTTGTTCAATTATTTTCTTTTTACAAAAGTAAGTTTGGCAGGACTTGCCGACACTCTACTTTTTCTAAAGTAGTATGGACCACAACTCTATTATTGAACAAATATTGTTAAAACGTGTACAAGTTGGTTTAATTTTCTCGGCGGGACCATAAATTCCACTACCATTATTATATACCTCATTGGTTATTTTGTCAAAGCAGGTGTGCTAGTTGTTTACTAAATTTTTAGTATAAATAGGTTGCTCGGTGAGTAACTAAACACACACGATCACTACACTAAAAATATATAATTCTTTTACTTCAATATTGTGAGTATAATATTGTGAGTATTTCTATTGAGTGTAATATTACTCCAAGTGTAGATAAGGAATGCAAGCATTGTTTAAGATGATCAATTTCACAGAAAGCAGAATCAAATCGCATGCTAAGGTAAGGAATATCATTATTGTGGTAAGAGAGTATCATTTTTATGGTAAAAGGAATATCATTCTTTCATACTCCATATTATGGTAGGATATTATTATTCGTTTATTCAGTTTATCATTAAATGGTGAAAAGTCCTGAAAGGATTAGAATACCCTTAATAGTTTGTGCTTCATCTATTATTATGTTATCGTACTATTCTGACGATTTATGTTTATTCATTATATATATCATTGTCATCATTCTCATGCTTATATTGTGTTGAAAGTCATCTATGGCCAGTAGTGCATAGATGGACTTGGTATGATTATGACCATGGATTATTCGGTATAATCATGATCGTAATGTTACAAATGATGTGGTAAAAGTCATCTTTGGGCCGTAGTGCATAGATGGACTTGGTATGATTATGACCAGGGATTATTCGACATAATCATGACCGTAATTGAAAACACGAATATCCTGGCCCCGTAGTGCATGGATAATTCGTGGTCGTGATACTATTAAGCTGAGTCTCAGCATTATTGATTTCATAGTTGTATATCTTTGGCCTGTAGTGCAAAGATGGACTATTGATTATTGGTTTTACAGTTGTATATCTTTGGCCTGTAGTGCAAAGATGGATTGTTGGTTATTGGTTTTACAGTTGTATATCTTTGGCATGTAGTGCAAAGTTGAACTGTTGTTTACTTGATTATAAATATGAATTGTGATTTAATTATAAGTGGTGGTTCAGGTGAAGACAGGTGATGAGAGTTCTCTTTGTCTTGAGTTTAACCAAGAACGGTTGATGATTATTACAGGAATGAAATATTAACGATGAACTTTTAATCTGGAGGAGATAGTAGACATTATGTTCTACTTGACTCTTCTAATGGATTGTTGATTCCGCTGCTATTATGGTTGGAAACTTTTATCTTCTACCATATGTTCTAAATATTAGAATTATTATTGATGAAGACTATTGATAATTTAATTATCTTAAGTTATGATATTCTTTACTGGGCTATTTGTGCTCACCCTTTTACTTCGCCACCCCTTTCAGGTAATAAAAGTGTAGCTGGGACTAGCAGAGAAAACATGGGTATAAAGTGGTGATACGAATTAGTCACAAGCCTAATCAAATTATGAAACGGTGTGGCATAATAATTGTACTGAGAACTTAAAATGTGTGTGACATGTTTTATACATCATTTGATATTTAATTTTGGTGAACAACAATAGGGTGAAGCGAATCAGAATTTGGAAGCGTCAAAGGTGCACTTCATTAGAATGAGGAGAACATAAATCTTCTCGTGTTCCTTCGGGGACTTGATATAATTGCTGCTGTACTTTATATGGCATTGTAATAAGTTAGAAATGAATATTGTCGTATTATATACGTAACAATATTTGTATTGAAACTCATAGTATATGAGTCGTCGTATTTTGCACGACAGTTGTATAAATGGAGTTGTAAGTAGTGTATATTTTTGGCGACCCAGGATGGGTGAGGTATACCCATTTTGGGGGCGTCACAATATATATATATATATATATATATATATATATATATATATATATATATTGATATCACTTAATGGGCAAATTTAATTAGCATAAAATCTAATTTTGAATCAAAATAAACTCCTTTATTTTAATCCAAATTTAAATAAAAATAAACTTCTTTTATTTTAATTTAAATTATTTTGAATAAAATAAACTATTTTATTTTAATCAAAATCTTTAATCAAAATAAACTTCTTTATTTTAATTAATTATGGAATCCAATTCCAAGTAAAAAAAAAACTCCTTTATTAAAGGAAATACAGATTCTCTTTCCTATTTACAAATAAACTCCTTTATTTTGAATAATATGAAATCTTATTTCATATCTAAATAAACTCTTTTATTTAAGAAAATACGGATCCTCTTTCATATTCACAAATAAACTCTTTTATTTTGAATAATATGAAATCTTATTTCATATCTAAATAAACTCCTTTATTTAAGGAAACTTGGAATCCAATTTTAACTCTAATTAGTTATCATGGAATCCAATTCCAACTCTAATTAGTTAGCATGAAATTTAACTTTAAAATTAAAATAAATTTTTTATTTTAAAATTAAAATAAACTTTTATTTTAATTATAAAATTATTAAAATTATATATATATATATATATATATATATATATATATATATATATATATATATATATATATATATCGCGCGCCACGCTTAATTAATCACCACGTGAATCCACTTCAATGTTATAAGATTCATATAAAGGGGATTCTTGTAACATGAATATGATATATATATATATATATATATATATATATATATATATATATATATATATATATATATATGGTCCGGATCAAGTGCATACCCCTTACCTTACTCACCCGAGCTCACTCCCCTTTAGGCGACGATTTCGATCATACAATTGTCGTCTATACTTTTAGCGACGGACAACATATAGCGTCGCTAAAAGTATAGACGACGGTTGTATGACCGAAACCGTCGCCTAAAGGAGGGTGAGCACGAGTGAGTAAGATAAGAGGTATGCACTTGATCCTTACTATATATATATATATATATATATATATATATATATATATATATATATATATATAATCATACATCAATATATATTACCTTAATCATGCACTTGCCCCACGGTTTTTTTATATGATTTTAGGTTAACATGCTTAAGGAGAAACCATGCTAACCACGTGAATAGGATTTACCATGTGATAGAAAAAAGAAAAAAAAATGGATTTCGCAAATAACGTTTTGTTTTTTTTTAATAAATTTTATACAATAAATTATGTCCAATTAAATTATTCTAAATACATATCAATATATATATATATATATATATATATATATATATATATATATATATATATATATATATATATATATATATATATATATCAAATTAAAATAATTAATAATTCGCATAAAGGTTTGGCTCTGATACCACTGTTAGGTTTGTAAGATTCATGAACGCAATTAAATTGCACAAATTAAGCGGAAATGTAGAAAATTAGAGTTTTAAAATTTGACAAATCATATACTCGGATCACCCTTTATGCACAATTATTAATTAAACGAAAAAGAATGAACAAGAATCATACCCTTGAAGATTCGAGCTTACTCATGTACAAGTTCACCTCCAATCCTTTTCGCGTTCAACTTGAATCCACCGGGTTTTGTTCCTTCCTTTGATCAACGTTAGCCACCCAAGGGTTTGGCCTCTAGAGGTGATCCACCAAGGAAGAAAAAATATTCAAGAAAAAGAATATTTGGCAAAATCTTAGTTTTTTTATCTTTCATAGAAAGAGGTGTACTCTCCCAACTATTGAAATTACGTACTCATGTATTTTGTGAAAGTGTCAACCAACCTCACCTATAATAAAACTCCTCTTATTTATAGATGTGGGCAACCCTCCTTAACAATTAAGGAATTGAGTTTTATTTTTAGTTAATTAAACTACTTTAATTAATTAGGCTCCTAATGTAACGCCCCCAAATTTAGGTATTTGAAACCCGAACTCGGTACTTTACGATACTATTTCTATGAGCGGAATAATACTAATAATAGTAACAATAATATGAATATCAAACTTATCTTACATTTATCAGAGTCTAATCCCAACTACGTAATCTTTACTATAATTCTTTACATGATAGATGTAAGACCCCAACTTTTATAAATAAAGATGAATTTTCTATAAATATCATTTTTGAATATTATGGAGTTAATTTGATATAATGTTATAGTTGTGGGTAATATTTATAAATTTTGCAAAGTAAGCAAGTTGTTATAAAATATTCGTTTGGTCGGAGAATATTCTTTTTGTCGGGGAATATTCGTACGACGGCACAATCATTGGTGGACCCCACAACGGAATTATTGTCGGATTGAGAAAACGACAGAATTATCTTTCTATAAAAATAACGGCTGAGGTGTTACCGTTAAAACCATTAAAACTGTTGAACTACTCGGTAGTAAAAGTACAGTAATAGGCGTGGTTGCATAGTAGCACACGGTATTGATTATTGATGCTTACGTGAGAAGTCACTCAGCTATACTCAATTATTGCTATAGTAATTGTTGCATCATATCTCTTAAATTATTGTCATAGTATCGTCTGTATAATATGTTATATTATTAAATCAATAATTGAGACGTTGTGGTAAGTTTGGTTATTTTATGGGGGGCCATATGTCATCATCTAAGAGTCTCTTCGTCAATAGTAATTACCGTCGTCAATAGTAATTACCGTCGTCAATAGTAATTACCGTTGTCAATAGTATTTACCTTGGTCAATAGTAATTACCTTCGTCAATAGTATTTACCTTGGTCAATAGTAATTACCTTCGTCAATAGTATTTACCTTGGTCAATAGTAATTACCTTCGTCAATAATATTTACCTTGGTCAATAGTAATTACTTTCGTCAATAGTAGTTGTCCCTTCAATATTACCAAGAGTCATTTGACCCTTCGTTAAGACCAAGAGTCATTTGACCCTTCGTTAAGACCAAGAGCCACCCTCAGTTTTTCTATAAATAGAGGCCTAGGGCTTCATTATTTTTCACGAATTCATTCAAGCTATAGAGAGAGAAAGTATAGAGAGAATAAGAGAGAGAGAGACTAAAAGTATTCTGCTACATCACTTTTCCAATATCCAGTTCTTTTAAGGTAGGGAATATTATTTCTTTTATATTCATGAAGAGAACTTCTGTTATTCCATTTGTTATTATTCTGTTGGAATAACCAGTATACGCGGTCTACCCTATACTTGGTGACATTCTTCTATTATTCTGTTGGAACATCCTGTCTGTGTGTTTTACACCGGACCTGGTTCCGTTTATTATTCTGTTGGAACATCCTGTCTGTGTGTTTTACACCGGACCTGGTTCCGTTTTATTATTATTCTGTTGGAATATCCTGTCTGTGTGTTTTACACCGGACCTGGTTCCATTATTTATTATTCTGTCGGAATATCCTGTCTGTGCGTTTACGCCGGACCTGGTTCCATTATTTATTATTCTGTTGGAATAACCTGTCTGTGCGGTCTATCGCATGCATGGTGATTTCTTTTGTTATTCCATTCTTTATTGTACTCAGTTGGTTAAGTTTTGACTTCTATACTCCATGAAATTTGTGGAATATCCTTGATAGTTGCGTTTCATCCAGTATCTTTTCAAGAAAATATTCTTCTAAGCATTCTTGAATTTTACTCCACAATGCAGTATCATGTTGACAATTTGGACGTTGTTAATTCCTGGATAAATTAATTCTTGAACTTGTTTTATTGAATTCTTATATCATTGTCATCATCCTCATGTTTATAAAATGTTGAAAGTCATCTGTGGCATGTAGTGCATAGATGGACTTGGTATGATTATGTATAATCATGACCGTAATGTTACAAATGATGTGGTAAAAGTCCTCATTGGCCCGTAGTGCATTGATGGACAGTTGTTGGCATGATCATGACCATTAATGAATACACGAATATCCTTGGCCGTAGTGCAGGGGTGATTCGATGATGTGGATTATTTTATTAAGCTGAGTCTCAGCGATCACAGTGTTGAAAAACTTTTTAAATCATAAAAGATAGTAGAGTTTATTTTCTACTTGACTCTTTTAATGGATTGCTTGTTCCGCTACAGTTAAACTTGATGTCTATTATATTTTATCAGTTTAACATTGTTGAAGGCTAATGATAATTTATTCTGCATTATCTTAGTCATAATATTTCTTACTGGGCTAGTTGAGCTCACCCTTTCTTTCACTGTTCTCTTCAGGAAATGAGAACGTAGCTGGGACAAGTCGGGGTACGGAGTGATGGTCCGAATGATAGTATTAGTTAGTAGTCCTCACTATTCTATGTAATGGTGTGTTAATAAATGTAATGAGGACTCCTTTTGAGTATGAATACTCTCTAGAAGATAATATTTGTATTCAAACTCACAGTTTATGTTTTGTCGTATTGTACACGACAGTTGTATTATTAAGTTGTATTTGTATTCTGTACTATGTATCTGACGACCCAAGATGGGTGATGTATACCTAATTTTGGGGGCGTCACAGTTGGTATCAGAGCTTAGGGATATGATCCCTGGCTAAGATGTGAGAATAGAACTAGGAGGGGAGAGACGGGAAATTCCTTCGCTAGTATGACATACCTAAGTTTATTTGCATGGTATTTAATTGGTCGGTCATAATATAAGGATAATATATGACATATCAATTAATTTTTATTTTGTGGCAGTATCTGAAAATGGCATCTGAGAATGTTGAGAATAGCAATGGAGCACAGACGACTGTTGATTCACCACATATCAATAATCAGGATAATGTGCATCAGGAAGGTGTCAATCCTCATGCAAACAACAACACTGACCAAATGATGAATGATCAAATGTTCAGAGGCTTTATGCAATTCATGCAACAACAGGTGAAAGCGGCTCCTGTCCACAACGTAGGTGGAAATACTGGAAACTCTCAGGCGGTCACCGCTAAACAGTTTAAGGAGCTGGGACCACCGGAGTTTAAGGGAGAACCAAAACCACTTGTAGCTGAAACATGGATAAAGCAGATCACCAAGATATTTGATGTCTTGGGTTGCTCCGAGGAGCAAAAGGTTCCCTTTGCCGCCTTTATGTTGCGAGGAGAGGCAGATTACTGGTGGGAATCGATAAAGCGTACTCAACCTGCCGCACTGAAGATGTCCTGGGAGAAGTTCCAAGAGCTGTTTAACGACAAATACTTTCCCGAGAGTATTCGTCACATGAAGGAGGTGGAGTTCATCAAATTGGAGCAGAATAATATGACCGTGTCGCAGTACGAGGCAAAATTTGCGGAGTTATCCCGGTTTGCGTCCCACCTGGTGGATAATGAAGAAAGAATGACGCGGATGTTTTTAAGAGGTTTGAAGCCGGAGATACGTCAACATCTTGTTTCTCATAAACTGTGTTTGTATTCAGATGTTGTAAATAGGGCTCAGTTGGTGGAGCGCGATAACGAGACAACGCAACCAAAAGAGAGCAGCCGGCAAAATGATAATACCAGTGAGAGCAGTCATCGAAGCGGTGACAACAAGCGTGGAGGGAATCAACAGGCCAGAAATGGTAACCACTTCGGTGGTAATCAGGGCCAAAACAATAAGAATGGACATTTCAAGAAGAGGAGATTCAACAATGATGGAAAGACGTCAGCACCAGCACCTGTCGTTAAGGAAGGAGAACGACCACCTATCATATGTTTCAAATGCGGAGGGGAGGGGCACATCAGTCCAAACTGCGCGATGCCGTCCAAAGCATGTTATAATTGTGGAAGAGAAGGTCATTTAGCCCGATTTTGTCGTTTACCGAAGACAAATTCAGCTAGGATGGAGGCACCAAAGGCCGTCCCAGAAAAGTCAAAACCGGTTGTGCAAGGGAGAGCGTTTGTTGTGACCTCCCAGAAGCAAGGAACCCGAATGAGGTCATCACGGGTAAGCTTATCATAAACTCTAACGAAGTCTATACTTTATTTGATACCGGTTCAACCCATTCTTTTATTTCTCCTACTTGCGCTCATCGATTAAATTTGATTCCGGAGAAATTAGACTTTGACTTAGCTGTTGAAACTCCATTGGGAGAAACCTTCATTACATCCACGGTTTATAAGTCTTGTTTGGTTCAAGTTGGTACCCACACATTACCTGTCGATCTTATTTCATTAAAAATACTTGCATTTGACGTGATTCTAGGGATTGATTGGTTAACTACTCATCATGCAAAAATTGATTGTTTTCGTAAGGTTGTTAGCTTTCATATTCCTAATCGACCTATTATGCGAATTCAAGCAACCAAACCATTAAAATCAATCGCTGTCATCTCAAGCCATAAAGCTATTCGTTTATTGAAAAACGGATGTCAAGCTTTCTTAGCTCATGTCACAGATCTAAACAAAAATACGTCAGCTTTGAATGATATTTCTGTTGTTAATAAATTTCCTGACGTATTTCCCGAAGAACTTCCTGGCCTACCCCCAGAGCGTGAAATTGAATTTTGTATCGACCTTGAACCCGGTACAAAACCCATTTCCAAAGCCCCATATCGAATGGCTCCTATTGAACTTCAGGAGTTAAAGATCCAACTGCAGGAATTGTTAGACATTGGCTTTATTCGTCCTAGTACTTCTCCTTGGGGTGCTCCTGTTCTGTTCGTGAAGAAGAAAGATGGAAGTATGCGACTTTGTATTGATTATCGGGAGTTGAATCATGTCACCATCAAAAATAGGTACCCATTGCCACGTATTGATGACCTGTTTGACCAGTTGCAAGGAGCACAATTCTTTTCAAAGATCGATCTTCGTTCTGGATATCATCAGCTGAAGGTTAGAACTGAGGATATTCCAAAGACGGCTTTTAGAACTCGGTACGGGCATTATGAATTCTTAGTCATGTCTTTTGGATTGACTAATGCTCCTGCTGCCTTCATGGATATGATGAACCGGGTATTCAAGGAATATTTGGATCACTTTGTGGTCGTCTTTATTGATGACATCCTTATTTATTCCAAAAGCCGTGAAGATCATGAGCAACACTTGAGGCTGGTACTCCAAAAGCTTCGTGAATACAAGCTTTATGCCAAGTTGAAGAAATGCGAGTTCTGGCTGGAAGAGGTAGCATTCCTTGGGCACGTAGTATCAAGTCGTGGAATATCGGTTGACCCGGCAAAGATTGAAGCTATTCAAAGCTGGGAGCAACCTAAATCAGTGACCGAGGTACGTAGCTTTCTTGGTTTAGCTGGTTATTATCGGAGATTCGTGGAAGGATTTTCTCGAATCGCTACTCCATTAACTCAGCTGACTCGGAAAGATACAAAGTTTGGTTGGAGCGAAGAATGTGAGCAGAGTTTTCAAGAACTCAAGAGGAGACTCATTTCAGCACCTGTTCTAACAATACCATCTGGCTCGGAGGGATTTGTCATCTACAGTGATGCTTCGAGCAAAGGGTTGGGATGCGTTCTCATGCAACATGGAAAAGTCATAGCCTATGCATCAAGACAACTCAAGGAATATGAGAGGAATTATCCTACTCATGATCTAGAGTTGGCAGCTGTTGTCTTTGCACTTAAAATTTGGAGGCATTACTTGTATGGGGAGAAAGTGGAGATCTTTACGGATCATAAAAGCCTCAAATATTTCTTCACTCAAAAGGAACTCAACATGCGACAACGACGTTGGCTTGAACTGTTGAAAGATTATGATCATACCATTCAATACCATCCTGGAAAAGCGAACGTGGTAGCTGACGCATTGAGTAGAAGATCATATGCGGGTACAAGTGCAATATTAACAACGCAAAGGCCCATTTTGTGTGACTTGCAAAGGATGGAGATAGAGTTGAAGACTCCAGGGACCCATGTGATGATGGCGAATATACGAGTAGAACCGACTTTAATCGATAAAGTTAAAGCTGCTCAAGCTACAGACCTGGAGCTGATGCGTATGAGGAAGAAAGTGCAAGAAGGTGTTATGCCGGAAGCAAGAATCGATGAAGAAGGAATACTTCGAGTCAACTCCAGACTTTGTGTTCCTAACAACCCTGATTTAAAGTATGAAATCATGATGGAGGCGCACAACACACCGTTTGCAATCCATCCTGGAAGTACCAAAATGTATCATGATCTTCGTCATACATTTTGGTGGAGCAATATGAAGAGAGAGATAGCGTTGTTTATCTCAAGGTGTCTAACTTGTCAACGAGTCAAAGCGGAGCATCAAGTACCAAAAGGTCCATTGCAACCACTTGAAATTCCAGAATGGAAGTGGGAGCACATTACCATGGATTTCGTTACCGGTCTTCCTAGGGTTTCTCAAGGTATTGATGCGATTTGGGTCATTGTTGATAGATTGACCAAGTCTGCTCATTTCTTACCGATACGAGAAACTTATACACTTGAACGTCTTGCTCGTATGTACATAAACGAGATTGTAAGACTGCATGGTATGCCAGTATCCATAGTTTCTGATCGAGACCCAAGATTCACTTCACGATTTTGGGTTAGTTTACAAAAAGCTATGGGCACGGAGTTACGATTTAGTTCAGCATATCATCCTCAGACGGACGGACAATCAGAGAGGACTATTCAAACTCTTGAAGATCTATTAAGACTCTGTGTCTTTGACTTCAAGGGAAGTTGGGACAAGTTCTTACCATTGGTGGAGTTTTCCTACAACAACAGTTATCAAGCAAGTATTGGCATGGCTCCATTCGAAGCATTGTATGGAAGAAAATGTCGTTCTCCAGTATGCTGGGATGAGGTGGGCGAAGCAACGTTGTTGGGACCGGAGTTGGTACGTATGACTACAGAAAAGATTCAAACGATCCGACAACGTATAAAAACCTCACAAGATCGACAAAAGAGTTATGCTGATCTTCATCGAAAGGACGTGGAATTTGATGTAGGAGATCATGTGTTCTTACGTGTTGCTCCATGGAAAGGAGTTACGAGATTTGGAAAGAGAGGAAAGCTAAATCCTCGATTCATCGGTCCATTTTTAATCCTCGATCGAGTAGGAACTGTGGCTTATAGACTCGCTTTACCGCCAAGTATGTCTCGTGTTCATAACGTTTTCCACATATCCATGTTACGCAAATATGTGGAAGACCCGAACCACATTATTGAGTTAGAACCGGACGAAATAGCGGAGGATTTGACGTATGAAGAAGTTCCTGTTCAAATCTTGGATAAGAAGGAACATATTCTACGCTCCAAGGTTATACCTCAAGTCAAAGTTTTGTGGAGAAACCACGATGTTGAGGAAATGACTTGGGAGTTAGAATCAGAAATGAAATCAAGGTATCCTTACCTCTTCGACATACCAGGTACGTACCCTAATTTCGAGGGCGAAATTTCATAAGAAGGGGAGGTTGTAAGACCCCAACTTTTATAAATAAAGATGAATTTTCTATAAATATCATTTTTGAATATTATGGAGTTAATTTGATATAATGTTATAGTTGTGGGTAATATTTATAAATTTTGCAAAGTAAGCAAGTTGTTATAAAATATTCGTTTGGTCGGAGAATATTCTTTTTGTCGGGGAATATTCGTACGACGGCACAATCATTGGTGGACCCCACAACGGAATTATTGTCGGATTGAGAAAACGACAGAATTATCTTTCTATAAAAATAACGGCTGAGGTGTTACCGTTAAAACCGTTAAAACTGTTGAACTACTCGGTAGTAAAAGTACAGTAATACGCGTGGTTGCATAGTAGCACACGGTATTGATTATTGATGCTTACGTGAGAAGTCACTCAGCTATACTCAATTATTGCTATAGTAATTGCTGCATCATATCTCTTAAATTATTGTCATAGTATCGTCTGTATAATATGTTATATTATTAAATCAATAATTGAGACGTTGTGGTAAGTTTGGTTATTTTATGGGGGGCCATATGTCATCATCTAAGAGTCTCTTTGTCAATAGTAATTACCGTCGTCAATAGTAATTACCGTCGTCAATAGTAATTACCGTTGTCAATAGTATTTACCTTGGTCAATAGTAATTACCTTCGTCAATAGTATTTACCTTGGTCAATAGTAATTACCTTCGTCAATAGTATTTACCTTGGTCAATAGTAATTACCTTCGTCAATAATATTTACCTTGGTCAATAGTAATTACTTTCGTCAATAGTAGTTGTCCCTTCAATATTACCAAGAGTCATTTGACCCTTCGTTAAGACCAAGAGTCATTTGACCCTTCGTTAAGACCAAGAGCCACCCTCAGTTTTTCTATAAATAGAGGCCTAGGGCTTCATTATTTTTCACGAATTCATTCAAGCTATAGAGAGAGAAAGTATAGAGAGAATAAGAGAGAGAGAGACTAAAAGTATTCTGCTACATCACTTTTCTAATATCCAGTTCTTTTAAGGTAGGGAATATTATTTCTTTTATATTCATGAAGAGAACTTCTGTTATTCCATTTGTTATTATTCTGTTGGAATAACCAGTATACGCGGTCTACCCTATACTTGGTGACATTCTTCTATTATTCTGTTGGAACATCCTGTCTGTGTGTTTTACACCGGACCTGGTTCCGTTTATTATTCTGTTGGAACATCCTGTCTGTGTGTTTTACACCGGACCTGGTTCCGTTTTATTATTATTCTGTTGGAATATCCTGTCTGTGTGTTTTACACCGGACCTGGTTCCATTATTTATTATTCTGTCGGAATATCCTGTCTGTGCGTTTACGCCGGACCTGGTTCCATTATTTATTATTCTGTTGGAATAACCTGTTTGTGCGGTCTATCGCATGCATGGTGATTTCTTTTGTTATTCCATTCTTTATTGTACTCAGTTGGTTAAGTTTTGACTTCTATACTCCATGAAATTTGTGGAATATCCTTGATAGTTGCGTTTCATCCAGTATCTTTTCAAGAAAATATTCTTCTAAGCGTTCTTGAATTTTACTCCACAATGCAGTATCATGTTGACAATTTGGACGTTGTTAATTCCTGGATAAATTAATTCTTGAACTTGTTTTATTGAATTCTTATATCATTGTCATCATCCTCATGTTTATAAAATGTTGAAAGTCATCTGTGGCATGTAGTGCATAGATGGACTTGGTATGATTATGTATAATCATGACCGTAATGTTACAAATGATGTGGTAAAAGTCCTCATTGGCCCGTAGTGCATTGATGGACAGTTGTTGGCATGATCATGACCATTAATGAATACACGAATATCCTTGGCCGTAGTGCAGGGGTGATTCGATGATGTGGATTATTTTATTAAGCTGAGTCTCAGCGATCACAGTGTTGAAAAACTTTTTAAATCATAAAAGATAGTAGAGTTTATTTTCTACTTGACTCTTTTAATGGATTGCTTGTTCCGCTACAGTTAAACTTGATGTCTATTATATTTTATCAGTTTAACATTGTTGAAGGCTAATGATAATTTATTCTGCATTATCTTAGTCATAATATTTCTTACTGGGCTAGTTGAGCTCACCCTTTCTTTCACTGTTCTCTTCAGGAAATGAGAACGTAGCTGGGACAAGTCGGGGTACGGAGTGATGGTCCGAATGATAGTATTAGTTAGTAGTCCTCACTATTCTATGTAATGGTGTGTTAATAAATGTAATGAGGACTCCTTTTGAGTATGAATACTCTCTAGAAGATAATATTTGTATTCAAACTCACAGTTTATGTTTTGTCGTATTGTACACGACAGTTGTATTATTAAGTTGTATTTGTATTCTGTACTATGTATCTGACGACCCGAGATGGGTGATGTATACCTAATTTTGGGGGCGTCACAATAGATAATACATATCATTGTCTTAATACAGTTTAACTATTACAAAAGATATCATTCAGCATATTCTGTTTGCTTTCCTTTTCACTTGTTCTTGGCCGAACCTTCTAGCTTTTCACCCTTAGCTGAAAATATTTAAATTAAGCAAGGGTGAGCATTTGAGTGCCCAACAAGTAATAACAATTATAAATATAATTAGCTGAAAGAATTAAATATTTTCTTTGTACATCATTTCTTCAACAAATATATCAAAGTATTAAAGTATTAATGTATTATTTATCAAAATATTAAAAGTATTAATGTATTATTTATCAAAATATTAAAAGTCATTATTTATAACTTAAAATATTTTTAATTCATTTATATCATCTTTAAATGATTTTTAAAGTAATTAAACTATTTTAAAACTATTTATTTAATATAATTATTAAATAATTCTAATATCATTGAATATTAAATTATTAATGAAATTTTCCTTTAAATATCAAAAGTTATAATTTATAAGTTAAAATATCTTTAAACACTTTATTTTCATTTAAAATAATTTTTCTAATATAAAAATCATTTTTAAACTAATTTATTTAATATGAGTATTAAATAAATCTAATATCATTAATATTAAAATATTAATATTTTTCATGACAAAATATCAAAAGTTATATTTTATAACTTAAAATATTTTTATAACCTTTATATAATTTTTAAATCATTAATTCTATTTTTTATCATTTATTTAATACATTTATTAAATAACTTAAATATCATTAATATTAATTTATTAATGAAATTTCATCCCAAAATATTAAAAGTCATTAAAAGTAACTTAAAATATTTTCTTATATCATAATATAATTTTAAATGATTTTTCTAATACAAAAATTATTTTTAAATAATTTATTTAATATTATAATTAAATAAATTAAATACTTTTAATATTCCAAAAATATTAAATATTTATGAAATATATTTAAAATAATTAAAAACTAATTTTTGGATTTTAAATTAATTTTTAATAATTAATTTTGTATTTTTTAATAATTAAAACTAATTTTTTTATTTATTTATTAAAAATAATTAATTTTAGAAATAAACTGTCACTAAAGACTGCCTATAGCAGCAAAACCGTTGCTATATGTGTTCTTCGTGTTCTTGAGCATTCATACGGCAGTTTCGACTTGCCTTCTTTGACCAAGTGTAAAACAGCGTGTATTATGTTTTTGGGAATGATTCTGGTCATAAAGTGTAGTAATAGTACCATACTATAACCTCCAAAAATCAACAAGATCAAATAGCAACGAACTAAGGAGATCTAAGCTTCCAAAGTACCTGTTAGAGCTAATCTAGGTTTTCTGGGTAACCCAGAAATCCAGACAGTTTTATGGTGTCATTTTGAGGCTCGATTATCATTATGTTCTAGTAATCAAAATGATGTTTTTAAAGTTTAAATGTATACTACATGTGTTAAGGAACAATTATAAATCATAATCTCAGTCTAATAACATCATAATCGCAAGATATGATACGGTCAACCATTGTCAGAAACTTTGTCTAACAAGTTTCTGGGTTTTTCCCAGAAACGCAAAACAGTGTGAGTGGTCTAGTTTGACCACCTATTACGTTTGATATGTTGATGTTATAAGGGATGGAACTATAATCCAGACAACATGCTACACATATATTACTACAAAAATAATAAACTACATAACACCTGACAGATATTGGATTTGAAACATGTTGTCAGACGCTGTTCATACGTTATGGGTTACCCAAAATTCTACTCGGTCATGGTCGGTCAACGACCTTTGACCATCAATATCTACCAATCCATGCATGATCTGGCCCATCTATGAGTTGCAGAACACAGATCTCATGACATACTACATGTATCAACTTTTAAACAACAAATCACATAAACAGGATGAGAGTTACAGGGTCTGACATTCGTTGTCAGACCACAAAAAAAAAATTCCCAGATTTTGAAAAACTTAAATTTCGAGCACTTTTATGTTATGGATCTAACATGTGCCAACCCAGATCACTTATAGACACTACATAGAACATAATACAATACACAAACATAACTTTTAACACATCATTCAAGATCAGATTGTAAGATTAGCTTTATACCTTTCCATGAGCAAATCTTGATTCTATGTTTCTGATTGGTTATTGGTGATCGTGGGCCTGTATTAAGGGACTGATATGCTAACTATTTTCGTGGGTCTTGAGATAGAGAGACTTTGTGGAGTGTAAGAGCACAAATGAGCTAAATAAATGAAGTTTCTCTCTCCTAATATATATATATATATATATATATATATATATATATATATATATATATATATATATATATATAAAGCTAGATGCATGGAATGGCTGATCAAATGGCTGATGGCTGTCAATAAAGAGCACATGGGGTTGTTGGATTTGGCCACCAACTTCCCCTATTGTCAAAACTTACAATTTAGCCTCAATTATATAAGAGGGGCATTTTTGTCATTTGGTTTATAAAAATAATGACACAATTGTAACTTGTCCAACCCTTAGGGTTTGATCCTTAGGGTTTAACCCTAAGGTTTAGCACATTGAATTTATAGGATTTCCAATTTAGGGTTTGTAAAAAAAATAAAATTTTAGTTTCAAAAATTATAAATTAGGGTTTTCTAAAATAGTTTAGGTTTCTAATTACCTTAACTTGAAATTAAGTTTATTAGCTCGCTAATTAGCATTTAAGGCTTAAAATTAGCAATTAGAGTTACTAATTAACAATTAGGATTATAAATTTGTGATTAGGGTTTTCCATCAAAACTGATCCTCACATTAACCTTACACACATAGCATACCTAATTATAACACTGACAAATAATAATATAATATTATTATTCTTATTCCTTGATCAAAATTCAAAATTAGGGTTTTGGATTCCATATTTGATTTTAACTGTCATATATAACATTAATAATTAAGTTAAAATAAATAACTTAATTAATCTAAAATAAATTCATATAATAAAATAAAATAATTATTATAATAATTCTAATAACCATTTCATATATTATTTAAATAATATATAATTATATTTTCATAGAAAATAATTAATAAAAACATTTCTACTATAAAATTAATTATTATAAGAATATACTTTATAATAATCAATAATTCTAAAAATAAAATTATTTATGAATATTCATGTAATAAATATATTTTTATTTACCACATAAATACATATACACATTATCTTGTCCAAATCCTCATCTTTAAAAAAAAAAATTATACGCAAATTTTTTGATTTAATTATATAAAAAATATCGGGTTATTGCACCTAATCTTATTAGGATATATGAGAGTACTTTTATTAATTAATTCCCAAACTCTTTTAGAAATTAAATAATAATAATAATAATAATAATAATAATAATAATAATAATAATAATAATAATAAGACTCCTCTTATTAATTTATATTTAATATTTTCAAAATATTAATTAATAAATATTAAGCTATTTAATTTATTCTATCACCATAGATTAAATTAAATATACTTAACTTATTATTACGATTATGCCATTAACTTCTTAAATAATTATTCTTCCTTTTATGGTGTGACCCTTTAGGTTCTCCATATTAAACCGGTTGTGAATAAATCAATTAGAACAATTCTAATCTTATTTAAATAAATAAATTAAATTATTAATTTATTTAAATAAATAATATTTATTCTACAATAGGGATAAGCCTCCCTAGCGATTAACGACTTTCCAGATAATATAGATTTCAACATTAATCATAAAAGAACCTTTGAGTAAATAGTTACCGTACAATTCAATCCTTCTACCATACAATGTCCCAATTAAATATAAGACATGGAATTACTGTCAAGTCTTATTTTATTTAATTATATGTATTTCGACTCTTAAATGCACAACCCCAAATAATGCAAATTAAAAACTCCTTTCTAATTTCATTCTACCTTGGCCAAGGACTACTGGGTTGTCATTTATCGAATCACATAGGACATTTCTCTTCTTTTACTAGAAGTGGTAGATTATTTATTGATCATATATTATCTCCATATACAACTTATTATACCCAAGCATACCCTTTGATATACCCTAAGGGTCTTAAAGAATAAGTCAAAGTATAACTTACCATACACAAGATACTATGATGATCTCAAGTCCAAGGATCACTTGTACTACTATCACTACAGTAATTCTTATTGACAGGCAAGTAAAACTCCATTAGGTATTCCTTAGCGAGCCACGTTTAGTAAACTTATTCTCTAATAAGCACCTACATACTTGCTTTAGTGTCTCCACACAAATGATCATGAGATCAACCATCCTCATCCAATGAGCAAGCAAAGTATGTACCAATCTATCCGGATTCACTAATCTCCAATTTAGTAATCCAACGATTTGGGAACTATTTTAGTTTTAAGATTTCTAAGAATTTAGATCTCATTAGATTGATCATCATCATTATTCTAAAAGTATTGCTTAAAACTATGGGTTTATCACATATTATAAACTGCATCATGTAGATAATTAAAAGCCTTTAATAAATTAATACTTTTTTATTAATAAATAAATAAGATTGTTATAAGGTATATACATTATCATCAAACATGATTGGCTTGTGTGCATAATACTTTCAGTTGGACATTAAGCAAGTTAATTAAAGCATAAAATGAAACCAATTTTGGGTAAGAGAAAGGCCACTTGGCCGAAATTTAGTGAGGAGAGAAAGGGGGGAGGCATGTAATGATTGCACCACTTTAGTAGGTGAACAACTTTACTTAGGTGTTAAACTTTGGATGAAACCAACACTTTTGACCATTCTTCCAAGAAACCATTAACTAAATGATGAAAGAGGGAAAGAGTAAGAGATTGGTTAATATTAATAGATATATACATTATATCTATTTACTTTTTTTTTCTAAAAAACAAATCAAGTATAACAATTGTTCTTAATGTTTTATTTCCTTAGCTAACTAAAGAAAGCAAGCAAGAGAGAGAGAAATCTAAGAGATTTCAGTGAGAAGAAGAAGAAGAAGAAGAAGAGAGAGGGGGAGAGTTTTGTTAAGTTTCATAGTTCCTAATCAAGGTGTAGGAAGAAGGAGAAGAAGGAAAAGTTAAGGTATACCAAAATTTCTATTTATGTAGTCTAATTTCCTTTTTAGTTTGATTTAATTTTTAATAATATGAAGTTTTGATCTTGAGGTTTAAAACCTTAGATCTAGGTGTATATAAGTGTTTCATATTTAGATCTAACCCTTTTGAGAATCAAAAGTTAGATCTAAAGTATGAAATGGAAACTAGGTTTTTTCAAAAGGGTAGAAAACCTAATTTTTATTAGCACTGATTGTGTTTAACCTTGTGTTTGATGATTGTTTGATGAAATAGATCATGCATCATGGTAGATTCATGGGTATATGAAGTATTAGTAGGTATTATGATGAGTTATGTTGGTTATTATGTGAGAACATAGAAGTTTTCTTAGAAACCACAAAGGGTTGAAAAATAGATTTTTGTAAAAACAAAACATGAAATTTAAATGACCATATCTCCTATTATATTTTGAATTTTTGAGTGTGGTAAAGTCCTAGAGTTAGATCTATGCGTTTTCTAACATATCCAAGTGGAATCACTGGAAAAGGTGTTATAAATTTTCGTGTGGACTGATTTTAGCAAAGGAGTCAAAAACAGAAAAATGACAAAAGTAAACTGCCAAAGTTTTTGTAAGGGCTGTTTCGGCCACTTAAATTGTGAAATAAATTCCAGCCTTTTGGGACATGAAAATATATGGTATTAAGTACCTCCTGTCCAAAAATGAGCTCATTTTGACTTAAAATGACCAAGTTATGTCCATTTCAATATTTAGGTTTTTTGGATGAAAATCACTATAACTGGAGTTCTATAACTCCGATGGCCACAAAATTTAAGCTGGAGGCTCACGTTAACACGCATAAGATTTTGTCAAGAGATGAGAATTTCTGGAGTTGAGCATGATGGGGCTAAATTCTTAAGTTACACTAAAAATGATTTTCGAAAAGTACTAAAGGAAGTTGGAAAATTATGGAAAAATACTTTTTGTTTATGAAATTTATGCATATGTATTTGGACAACGATAGAAAAATAATAAATTGATTTGATATTTTCGTGAAAAGGATATGGAATCCAGCTTGCTAGATTGAATAATTAATGAATCTAGTTTGCTGGATTGAAAAATCTGATGAATCCAGCTTGCTTGATTGAAAAGAAGTTTACTGAATTGAAAATATGTTGAATCCAATTTGCTGGATTGTAATCTGGTTACTGGATCTGGAATCTAGTTTGTTGGATTTTAGTTTGGTTTATTGGATTGTAATCTAGATGCTTGATTTGGAATCAAGGTTGCTGGATTTGGAATCCAAGTTGCTGGTTTGGTATTTGACTTATTAGAGTTTAAAGAAGAACTTATAATATATAAGATTAGAGTGTTGAATCATAATGTATATAATATAGTGATTAAAGAATTATCAAAGGATGATAATAATACTAATATTATAAGGTGTTATCTAATATTTAATTATGTGATTAAGTGTTAGATAATTGATTGATAAAGTAATTGTACTATGATACAAAGTATAATATGCTGATTAAAAGACCAATCTTATTAATGATAGGTCTTACAAAAGAAGTTAACTTAAATTGCGTAGCAGTAGTCAACGAATTAGGCAAGTTTCCTAACTCAACTTGAGTTACTATTTTTCAAGCATGGTAGTGAATAATTATTGATAGTTATTCACATCTATAATGATTGTTGTAATTCGTACATAGTGCAATTGATTCTTGTTCTATTATTTGAACTGTTTATAAATCATGTCTCAACTAATTGTTTTTGCGAAACTAATATTTGTTAAAGCATGAAATGTTCTATTTATTAATTATGAACTGAATTGTTATTAGAAGATCTATGCCATTGGTTTCGGCTAGATTAGTATTGTTATTAATTATTGAAATCATAGTATTTCTTTGAAAGTAATCCAAACCATATTGTTGTGGTATGAACTCGTGACGTAAGACTGAGATGAACAATTTTTAATGTCGTAAATCGACCTATGCACTATTATTGAGTATTATGCATAATATATGGTACAAAGGAGTTGGCCACTCTAGGTACTTACAGAAGAGCATAGTTTAGTTTTTATAACTAATTTATATTCTTGTGGTAATTTAGTTTTAATAACTAAATGATTCCTCTATTAGTTCATGATCCTTTTGTGATCACTCAGCATAAAGTCTAGGTATATCCCACTTTATTGAATATTGTTGCAGTATTGTTAATTCTTCTTATTCAATTGAATATTATTGAATCTTTGAAAGAATTTTACTCTTTCATCTCTGATATGTTATTCAGTATGAAATGAGAGAAAGTTTTATTATTGAGATTGATTTATTATTCCTCTACATCGAAATCTTTTGATTATTGCTGAAGTTCTATAGAAGCTAGACTTTTCTATTCATGATATATATCATTTATTGTATATTTTATCTTGCTGAGAAAACTCGTTGCTCACCCTTACTTAAATAAAATATTTCAGCTAATGCCGATGTAGCTGAAGGTTCTAACAGGGGCAAAGGCAAAGGCATGGCTTGAGAGTAGTTAGTGTCAACTTTTAATGGTTATGTTTTATTATGTAATTAATTATGTAAACCTTTTGGTTATATAAGGGTATGTAAGTTATGTCGAGGTTAGTTAACCTGGGATATTGTTATAAGTTGTATTAAAAAATATTATGAATGATGTTTCTCATTAATGAATGAGTAGTTAGATGTGATATATATGATAGATCGTGAGCACCAAACCCAAGGTTAGGGAACCCGAATTTGGGGGCGTCACATCTTCTCAACTCCCTTTGAAGTCCATGATGCATGCCCTAAGCATATCTTCCAATGTCTGGATTATTCGTTCGCTTTGGCCATCTGTTTACGGATGGTATGACATACTCATTCTCAACTGTGTTCCAATGCATTCTTGTAGTCTCTTCCAGAAGTTTGACGTGAATTGCAGATCTATATCTGACACAATTGACACTGACACTCTATGTCTGGAAACAATCTCTTTAACGTACAACCTTGCCAACTGATCAAGATTGAATCTAATCTTTATTGGCAAAAAGTGTGCTGATTTTGTCAGTCTATCCACTATCACCCAAATCGCATCGCATCCTCTCTGAGTAGTTGGAAGATCCACCAAAAAATCCATTGTGATGTGTTCCCACTTCCATTCCCATATTTCCAACGGTTGAAGTAATCCGCTTGGTCTTTGATGCTCGGCCTTGACTCTTTGGCATGTCAAACATTTTGCGACACATTCTGTGATATCTCTTTTCATGTTTGGCCACCAAAAATGTCGTCGTAAATCTTGATACATCTTCGTACTTCCTGGATGAATTGAGTATCTTGAGTTATGAGCTTTGGTCAAGATTTCTTCTTTAATATCTGGTACTGCTGGAACCCAAATTCTTCCCTCGAATCTTAGTAACCCTTCGGTATTGATCTTGTATTTCACTTTGCCACTCACACCCACTTTCTCTTTGATCTTCCTATATTCTTCATCTTGTAGTTGAGCATTCTTAACTTTGTCCACCAAAGTTGGACTAGCTTCTATCTGGAATAGTCGTTCATCTGATTCTTTTGGAAATTTTATTTCCAACTCTAGCTTGGTCATTGCTGAAATAAGCCCCTCCTGAGTGGTTATCAGCATTAACTTTTCCCGATCTTTCCTGCTTAAAGCATCTGCAACCACATTTGCTTTGCCTGGATGATAAAAGATCTCACAATCGTAATCTTTTATCAATTTTATCCATCTTCTTTGACGCATGTTCAGGTCCTTCTGAGTGAAAATATACTTCAGACTTTTATGATCTGTATATATCTCACATTTCTCTCCATAGAGATAGTGTCTCCATATCTTCAGAGCAAATACTACTACAGCCAACTCTAGATCATGAGTCCGATACCCTTTCTCATAGTCCTTCAGTTGCTTTGATGCATATGCAATAACTTTGTCGTTCTGCATAAGGACACATCCTAATCCTTTATGTGAGGCATCACTATATACCACAAAGTTTTTTGTATTATCTGGTAATGATAACACAGGTGCCACACTTAACTTCTTCTTCAAGTCTTGAAAACATTCTTCACACTTCTCCGTCCAAACAAATTTTATAGCTTTCCTTGTCAAATTTGTTAACGGAGTGGCAATCTTGGAAAAGTCTTGAATAAACCATCTATAATAGCCGGCCAGTCCCAAGAAGCTCATCACCTCTGAAGGTGTTCTTGGTTGTTCCCAATTGATTACGGCTTCAAGTTTTGATGGATCCACTGAGATTCCGTCTTTGTCAATCACATGACCTAGAAATCGTACACGATCTAGCCAAAATTCACAGTTAGAGAATTTCGCATTCAACTTTTCTTTTCTTAGTGTCTCCAATGTCAAACGTAAATGTTCCACGTGTTCTTCTTGAGATTTGGAGTATACCAAGATGTCATCGATAAATACCACCACAAACTTGTCTAAAAATGGCTTAAACACCCTATTCATCAAATCCATGAATGTAGCAAGGGCATTGGTCAAACCAAAAGACATCACCAGAAACTCATAATGTCCATACCGAGTTCTGAATGTCGTTCTAGGTACATCCTCCTTTCTTACCTTTAGTTGATGATACCCACTTCTCAAATCTATTTTCGAGAAGTATCTAGCACCCTTCAATTGATCAAACATATCATCTATCCTTGGCAACATATATTTATTCTTAATAGTGACCTTGTTTAATTCCCTATAGTCAATGCAAAGACGTTTTGACCCATCCTTCTTCTTCACGAATGACACCAGTGCTCCCCACGGTGATACGCTTGGTTGAATATACTTCTTATCTAACAGTTCTTGCAGTTGTACCATCAGTTCCTTTATCTCTACCGAAGCCATTATGTATAGGGCCTTTGATATCGGGGCTACTCCTGGTGCTAAGTCGATCACGATCACGAACTCAATCTCTCTGTCAGGCGGAAGTCCTAGGAAATCCTCCGGAAACACATCTACAAATTCCCTAACCACTGGTATCTCTTCTAGTTTCACACCCTTCTTCAGAGTATCGACTATGTAAGCTAAATAACCTACACAGCCTTGACTCACCAATTTCTTGGCTTGTATAATCGTCAGACATCTCGCATGTCTAGGTGGTTTCCTACCATAGAAAATTACCTTTGACGGAGTCATAAGGTTTACACATTTCTTTTGACAATCAATTATCGCTCTATAATTGAACAACGAATCCATTCCCAAAATAATATCAAACTCTCCAAGTTTTATTGGAATTAAATCTACCATCATGACATTCCCCTTAATATTCACCCTACAATTCTTGTATACGAACCTAACAGGAATTACTTCCTTATTCGCAATTTCTATGTTTAAAAGGAAATTTAATTCTTCACTAGGCAATCCTAATCTCTTAGCAAATTCATCAGATATAAATGAGCAAGTAGCACCCGAATCAAATAATACATAAGCATCAATATCATTGATTGGGATAATACCTAACACAACATCTTTTGATTGCACATCATCTTGAACAGTCATATTGAAGGTTCTAGCTATGGGTTTGTTTGATGACGTTGGTCCATCAATGGTCCATGTAACTCCACTGCTACCTCCCTTGCTTCCTGTTGTCTCTCCAACTTTCTTCTTAGGGCACTCACGAGCAAAATGATCCTTTGACCCACACGTGAAGCAAACGTTCTTCATGGGCTGATTACAATTTGGGGCGATGTAACTTTCCTGGCCATAGTTAAAGCACACATGTTTCCCCATTAAGCATATACCCTTGTGAAACTTCCCGCATGTAGCACATGCATTGAACTTCCTATTTTGCTGGTTACCCTGCTGACTTCCAGCACCCATATTTCCATTCCATTTTCTCTTCAGGTGATTGTTACCATTTCCACTACCACCACCACCATTCTTAACCTCACCTTCATTCTTCTTCTTTCTTTGTTCTTAATTAAACTTCGTTACTGCCTCGCCTCCACCTTCAGCGAGAATTGCCTTCTCCATTACTGCTATAAATGTCTTCAGTTGGAATAGGGAGACCCTACTGTACAATCAGGGTTTCAGTCCCTGTTCAAATCTCTTAGCATTGCACTCATCTATATTGACTTGATATGGTGCAAACCTCGCCAACTCGTTAAATTTTGCGGAATACTCCGATACCGTCATTGATCCCTGCTTCAGTTCTAGAAACTGCACCTCCATCTGATTCTTCAAACTCTTCGAGAAATAAGTCACGAAGAATATCTCCTTAAACATATCCCAAGTCATCACCCCTTGTCCTCCTCGAGTTTTATTGGCTTGCCACCAATAACTAGCCTCTACTTTCAACATAAATGTTGCAAAAGTAGTCTTCTGATTCTCCCATACTCTCCCAACATCGAACACTTTCTCTATCTACATGATCCAGGTCTATGCCTCAACTGGATTCATGGACCCACGAAATTCTAGTGGTCCAACCGCCTTGAAGTCCTTAAATGTCACAACTTGATTCTGCGGTTGATTCTGAAGTGCACCCGTCAGTAACGTCACTAGCTGCTGAACTGAGTTAGCCTCATCATTGTCGTTCGTGGTAGATCCCTCAGGGCTTCTTTGTCGGGGTTGACGTCTTGGAGGCATTTTCTGTTAAAATGTACTCATTAGATTATTACTCAACTCCTTTAAGTATTTTCTACTTGTACCCCTTAAAAGAAACCATCACATAACACATAACACTTTGAATAAAATAAAATAATAATATTTATTCATTCATAATCTTTTTGAAAACATAAGAATAATAGCATCACTGCTATTTACATTACTTTCCTAAACTACTAAAGTTTCAGGATAACATCAACATCATATCCCATTGATTACATATCATTAGGGATTTACATATTATTTATCATATTAATAATCGCATATCAGGTACATTCCCTATGATGTCCTACTAAGATGCTGCGTAGCCTTACGATGCTCTTCCTCCATAATCCGAAACATTATTCTGCGATCTAATATGTACGGCGGCAGTGTCTCGAACTGAATCGAATAATATATAACTCGATCTTGAGCTCGATTAATCATGGTGTTGAATACATTATTTATCTCCTCCATCTTAATCCTCTTTGCTTGTGCGTCTCTCTCTGCTATGCCGGCTCATTGATAAGCTTCCTCGTACGTGTCTTAGGTTCTTGCCCTCATAGTAGATTCTTCTTTCAGCTTGTTCTTCAGCTCTACAATCTCCTCTGTCATTTGTTCATTCTCTACCTCAATGTGGATCAGCTTTTCTTCGACATTATTCAGTTGTTCATCTTGACCCTGGATCTCATCGTCCTTCTATTCCATCGAGGTCTGTTGTTCAGCTACTATCTCTTCCAACTCCTCGATGGTATCCTGAAGTTCCACATTACGGTCGTATACTGCATCGTATATATAAGAAGCTATCGATTTTAGTGGAATCTCTTCCTCCTCGTCCTCCTCATCCTCATTCTCCTCATCAGGTAAACCCTTTTGCTCAACCACTGTGACCAACAGAGATGATTCCCATGGCAGTAGTTGTTCCCAAACCACCTGAATGTCATGAGGCTCCTCCTCTCTAGGCATCTGAGGTCCTTCCTCCCTAGCCTGACTGGATTCTCCTACATTCGCCATCCTGACAACAAAATTTTTTAAGTTTTAATTACTAATCATTACTACTCGTCACTCACGAACACATAAGTTGTAATCACATAAGCACATAAGTATTTTATTACTTCTTCCTTAAAACTCGATAAGAGTTTATCACCACTATCTTTTCAAAAGGTAACTTCCTAAGCTTTTTCCCACCTAAGGTTCATAACCTAAAGCTTTGATACCAACTTGTGACACCCCCAAATCCGTGTACTTCATTCCTACAAAATTTAGTGTTCACTTGATATAAATATTCATGTATAACTACCCAATCATAATAAAATTTAATAATAAACCTTCCCATTAATGGATTACATTAATAAAAATCTCCCAGGTTATCTAACCTTCAAATACAAACATCATATACAAAAAAATTAAATAACTTTATTACAATAATTAATATAATGTCTGACAACAAAAATGTCAACATGTTTACAAGTTTTCAATACTTTTTCATCTTTTCTTTCCCTTTACTGGTGCTAGGTACATCGACCTTTTCAACCTTAGCTGTAATATTTTTATTAGCAAGAGTGAGCAAACAATGCTCACTTGAAATGACAATGAATAAAACTTTACAACAATTGCCAAATAATAGGCTCAATAGAACTGAATAATATGCTCTATCAATGATAATTAAAATCACGAAATATATATTTGAGGGTCATAAGATCACAAACTATGTCCATAGTTATAAGTAATCTTTCAACTTAAACTTTAACAGTTGTCGACGTCGGGATTTTTAGTTGTCCCTTTTCGTTACTTGTTCTTTGGAGTTCTCAGATTAGGTGAGATTTGTTTGAAAAAACAAGTGAAAAAGGTCCGACATGTATCATGTCGACGATGGACTGTTAAGAGTCGCCAGTTGGTCTTTTATAGGGTTGTACCAACACAACCGAGAAAAGGTTTTCACATTGACCCAGTGATATGACACTGCTAAACGGGTCTGTGAAACCGAGATTCATTAAGGTTCGGGGACTTAATTATGCGGAGGGAAGGTGTTAGGCACCCCCCGACATCCGTGTTACCACGGTGACCGCCACTTTTTAAGAAACTGTTATATGAATGTGTGTGTGTGGGTCAATGTGCTGTTATTTGGAAGTAGTGCGAGGCCTCGTTCGCACCTATATACACAGGGTTTGAATTTATGTAAAAATTGAATTTTAAACAAGATATGGCAGTGATGTTTTGTAAAAAGAGGTTTTTCAAACCCTTGTGCTCAATAGTAATTGAGACCTTCTACTCTTGCATTTTATTAAGTGTTGGACTTGATTGCTTTTATTTTCGAGATGTGAAGCATCTTCGAGAAAATAATTTACAAAATGGTGCTGAACTCCTCATGGGTATTAAAACCATATGAGAAAATCCAGACACCATGAATAAATTTACAAGCTGCTTACAGCTGAAAAGGTCCATCACGAGAACCGAATCTAGATCCAGTAGACTAAATTTGTGATCACATGATTCCTAGGCTCACATGATGCCGCAATTGATATGAAAGTAGTAAGCAGATATATATATAAAAGCTTTAAATATATATATATATATATATATATATATATATATATATATAACACACACACACACACACACAGACATGATCAGCCACCACAAAGCACCTCCATGGGAGATCAAAAATATAAATAAAGCTGTAAAAGCCATTAATCGCCACGGAGTAAACTCCAGGCGGGACGAAATGTATATAAAGCTGTAAAAGCGATTAGCCGCCACTGAGGAAACTCCAGGCGGGACAAAAAAAGTATATATATATATATGTATATATATATATATATATATATATATATATATATATATATATGTATATATATATATACAAAAACTGAAATGAAACCACGGACCGAAGTACGGGCAAACACACGCAACATGGCTCTCAACGTAAAGAAGGGTGTGTGCAAAGATGAAGAGAAAGGCTTTAAAGTGTGTGAGAAGGCTTACAGTGGGCTGCCAAAGAAGATTTTTATATCTTTAAAGGGATGAATAATTGGCTCTCACCGGTACAAAGTAGCTATTTGTGAGCTCATAAGTGTTTAAAATGAGAAAGCACTAAATGTAAGGTGAGTACAGAGCAAATTTGACAGGGATTCCTCGCCTTTTTCTCTTACAAAATGGCCACCCCAAGCCCACTATTCATAGAGGGGGGAGCCACAGGTGTACCTGCGGCTAGGCCGCAGATGTACCTGCGACTACCTGGGTTACCCAGGGCTTCGCAGGTCCTGCTGTCTTGAAGTACGTGCACGCATACAACGTGATGTCCGCTCGAACTTTCAAAATTACAATTCGGGCATCCGACTGAGGTATGTAAGACCTATTTTGGACTGTCGTTGTCGAGAGTTATGCAATGACATGAGATTAGAGGTTGTACGAAGTCAGGAAGATGGGACCATGCCCTCCGATCTTCAAGCTTCAAACTCTATCCGTTACCCTGTGTAATAGTCACTCGGGATTGGTTTTCCTTGGTTCTTATGGGACATTGTTGTGTAGAAATGTATGTATGAAATGTTGAGACAGTGCGATGTGGCGTCAAGGTGGCAAGATGATGGCTTTGCTCCTCACTGGGTTATCACCAGTTTGGGCTGATAAAGCAGACGTTGCTCAGGGTTATCTCTAAGATTGGACTGCTGCAAGTGTTGAAGATCCTCAGTGTCATCTCTGAGGCGTGCCTGTCTTCCCGGGGTTATGTCCGTGTTTTGCACTGAGTGCCTCGGTGTGAGCGCCGAGGTTGAAGCTGATTGCATTTGAAATAATCATTTTCGGGATTATCTCCGGAACTGTAACTACACTCCTTGGGGTTATCACTAAGGTTGATAAATGCTACTCCCAGTGTTGGGACTGAGACTGAATACCTCGGGGTTATCTCCGAGATGAATCGGTCATCTCCGGTGGAATTTATGGTATTGGAACTGCATGCCTCGGGGTCATCTCCGAGGTTAGAACTGTTACTCCCGGTGTGTGTTTCGAGGTTGAGAATGAACTTCCGGTAGTATCCGGACTGGATGTGAGCTGTCTTCCAGGGTTATCTCTGAAAGAGGAATCTGCCCTCCTGCAATGTCAGCAACAGGTATGCAGAAAATTTCGAGTGTCTAGAGATGCCCATCTTTATCATATTCATGCAATGCAATGATGGATAGGATAAAGAATCCTAGACACTTGAAATGCAACAAGGTAAATATGATGTCATGTGTAGCAACATGATGCATGTGTGCGGGGTTATTGCCCAATATGCTGGGGATGATGGCCAGCTCCTTGTGGCTTCGACCGGGGATGGTCAACAATGTCTTCGCTGACTGTTGCTTCATTTTTAGCTTTAATAAAAGGACTCTAACTCATGCAAGCATACATGGGTCAACAAGTAGTATAGAGTAAGAACAGTATTGATCCACGGAGAAAAGTTTTAAAATTAAATTATTATGCATCAATTGTATCATTACTTTTATATGCTTAAATGAATGCTTACAATTTTAAATTAATCTAAATTCAAACAATGAATATAATAATAATATTGGAAAAATAAATTAAATTTTGAAAGAATGGGATTCTAACTTCATTTTATATTTCATCTAAACATTGCCATCATGCACAATCATACATTTATCATGGAAAGTTAGCTAAGAGCATAAATGTAGTCATAATAATTTTTCAATGAATTATGACCTGTTTACATAACATCCACATTGCGATAGAAATCATATAATCGACAATAATGCCAAAATCACTATATTCCTATGTGAAATTGTTGCAATATTGAATTGAAGCACAAGCTCTTATCTTACTACACACGGTGAAACAGTATATTTCTATCTGGTTCACGAAGTACGAAGCTAAACGTTTCAGCTTCATAAATGCATGCTATCATGATTACAACCATACTCACATGTCATTTTTCAGTTCCATATAAGCATATAAGATGAATGGTGATCAAACATTCATGCAATCCAATCAATCATAACAGAAATCCCAATGATGAATGAACGATCAAGCAATCAGGTAATTAATTATAGATTACATATCAAAATCCGTCAGAATCCCATAATGGAGTTTAGTTCATTTCTAAACCTAAAGCCATTATGGGATTATAGTAACACATTGAGAATAAAGATCACAAGAGAGAGAAAATAGAATTGATCAAACCTAATTATAGAATTCGTTTCAGAGTGCTATTCAAATCTCCAATAATTTCCAGCGAAATAAAATGAGTACTTATACAGTAACTGAATTCAAGAGAAGATGTAGAAAATCTTGAGTTTTTGCTCAAATCCTTTCTAGGATTAGTTATGTGTTTGGAACCCTAGTTTTCTTATGAAAAACTGATAAAAACGTATGAAATAATTGTCTGGTACCAACTTGAATAGTTTTAAATGAGACCACTTTCAAATTTCAAATTCAAAAACAAAAGTCAAATAACTGCTGCATATAACGCGCGCGGTAGCGCATGATCACCATATAAAGTAGGCACAGGCGCTCGATTCATCTGCGCGGGCGTGCTCTGTACGTTTTCAGTCTCTGCCTGCCTGTCGCGCGGGCGCGCGAGAACTGCTTTGTTTAGCAGTGCGGCCGCGCTGCTTCTGTCTGCTGCATACTGCTATCTGCTGCTGTGGCTTGTTGTTTGTCCTTCACCAGCACTCAGTTCCTTGTCACCACACACTCCATTTTCCCAGCCTTAGTTAGATCCATAACACAATGCCAACGCCAAATCATGCCATCTCCTGCATTTCCATACCAAAGGGATTCTAATTACAAGTAATGCAAATTAAACACCAAATGCACTTAAAACACACTAAAATGTACTTGAGATGAGCATAATTCTCGTGAATTAATATCCAATAAGTAGGTATAAAACCTACTTATCAAATACCCCCAAACTTGAACTATTGCTTGCCCTCAAGCAATGCATACTACATAAAACACTGAAAATGCAACTACATGCTATGCAACTAGATTACGATGCAAATCAGTCCCACATTCTTCCTTCCAGCTAAAACAAAATTTCAATCCAATATGCCTCAACGAATTATTTAGATTCAAGGATAAAACTTCAGACTGAACTACAGATATAAAGATGTGTGTGTGTGTGTGTGTGTGTTGTGTTCACTAAAACTTGATTAAAGCACATAATACATATGTTAAAATGCTCAAAACAGAAAATTGCAGTCTCAATCAAGATTCATGTATACTAATGCAACAAAGACTACTCTAACATATCAATGCAAACTAAGCTTCAACAATGGGTTTAAACTGCTTTATTTTTACTCACGGAGGCAATTTACGCTCTTTCCCGCGGTGTTTATTGTTATATTTTTTTATTTTTTTATTTTTTTTATCACATGGTTGTGCAATGCCTCATTCCATTAGGCTAACAGTGTTACCCCTTAGCGAGCTTTCAACCGACGACTCCCAGACCATAAAAGACCTTAGGGCACTAGGTGTAAAGACAATCCCCTTGGGCGTACTTGCTCAAGTAACAAAGGCCCCGAAACAAGACTAACCATGGTAGTTTTATTTTTTTTATTTTTTATTTTTTTTCAAATATAATAATAATATGCATACCCATGTGTTCCCAACGTTTGATTATCAATGTTTTCATAGTTTAAGTCTATTTTCTACACAATTTTATTTTTAAAACCACATTTCCTACCAAGCAATAAAACACATACCCTTATGCCTACAAGTATTTGTGAACACGTTAGTGCAAACCGAAAGCATCTAAACAACACTATGGATTACATCATGTAAAATGTTATATCTAAGCTTATGTTATCCATTAAACTCAACAATCCTTTAATATTCAAATTCATCATTGGCTAGATATAAATTCGACATAACTAGAAATGCGAGATATGCAACTAAACATATAATGCAACTAACACATATCATCATGACTAAAAAATAAAATAAAATAAAATGCAAATTAATCATGCAAAATTAAAATTTAAACTAGTCATGCAACTACCCAATACCCAATACCCCCAAACTTCAAATATTCAGTGTCCCAATGAATGAAGGTATAGGGTTAGAAGAACTCCCCAATTGATTAGCTGCACCACCCTCTTCGGGTGGTGAATCCGGTGGTGGAAATGGCACAGCTATCCCAAATTGTGGCCACTCGAGTGTAGAACACTGCTGTGCAAACGCCTCTGCTAGCGATCTCGTCAGCCCCGTAGCAAACGCTGCGAAGTTATCATACATAGCATCGAACTTTCACTCTAACCTTCGGAGCTGACGGTCATCATGGACAGCAGTGGCTTGAGTGGCTTGTATTGACGTTCCTGCTTCAGTTTCCTGCGTAGACTGTGTTGGAGGCACTGAGGATGCAGGTTAAAGGATGAAACCTTTTCCCCTCGGGTGTGGCTCACCTCCTGCCCAATCCTCGAATTTGGCAATCGTCGCATAAGTTATATCTTGACTAGGCATTTGCATCTACTCATCATCCCAATGGACTCCTTGCTATGCACACAGACTTGCAATCACAGACGCATGTGGGATACTTCTTGTAGTGCTCCCCCTCATGTAACGTAACATGTTCCGATTAATGAGATAGCCTACATCGATGTATTTGCTTGTGACTATTCCCCACAAAATGATAGCCCTCTCAGTTGTGATTTCATGCTGATGCGTTGAAGGCACAAGCTTCGCACATATGAACAAATTCCAAGCCTTTGCATAGAGATTCAGGGCTGATGCTGGGAAAGTGCGAGGCTAATTTGTTCCTGCTCTACAAGTCCATTGCGTTCCTGGAATGCACAAGTCAGTGATGACTTCATCCAAATCCATCTCAAAACGGGAAGACTCGGCCCAATTATCATTCCCAGCCGGTGGAGTGTCGAGTATTCTGAAAACTACCCTGATTGATTGAGGGGTGTAATCAATTTGAACTCCTCAAACCATTGATAAACCACTCATAGTATCTTCGGCATTAGCGTAAAATTCTCAAACAATACCCATGGGAGCAGACATTGAGGTTACAGTAAATCCTCCCCATCCTCTTTCTCGAATCATATTCCACAGTTGCCCATCCTACTTCCTAGGCTTGAAGCCTCGTTCCTTCAAAAATATCTTTGTCACTATTCTGTAGTACTCCATTTGTGCCTCCAGATTGAGAAATTTTGTATGATCCATAATATCCTCGTCTTGACTATTGGAAGAAGATGATGATGGAGTGACAGATCGTGCACGCTTAGGACCCATTTGAAATTGATGACGCTGCACAGAGAACCCCCAAACTTATGTTGCACAAAACCACTGAAGCCCTAGTTTTATCAGTATAGATGTTGCACGTGGGTAGGAGAACCGACGCGATAATTAAGCAGTGGAGATGAGACGTTACACCTTCAATTTGGAACGGTTTTTGGAAAGGAAGAGTCGTGCATATTTTGGAGAGAATAATACGCTCTGTTATTTCAAATGATGGCAGATATGGTGCAAGACACGTTTTTAAATCTAAAATTTTTTCCAAGTCCGGTGTCGCGCGCGGCCGTACAGTTTTTGAATAAGGAAATGGCGCGGACACGCGATCACTCTTTCTGCACAGATGCGGGTGCGCGGTGTCTCAATGCTTTCATGGCACGGCCGCGCGAGCCAGTATTCTGCACTGCCATCTTGCATCTCAAAGTAGTAATGAATCCACTCCAATACACCTGTTCAATCAGCAACTATCCTTATTAGATATCATGCCTCTAAAATCAAAACATGAATTGATGATTACGCATACATGACTATCCTAACACAAGACTTTCTCTGCTACTCCTACGTCTCATCATACGCTTTGTCAGCTCTCATACTACTAATTTAACACAAAGTATGCTATGAATACTAACAGGAACATGAAAATAATACTTTAAACAGAATTAAACAAGAGTTAAGGATAGAACTAATGGGTTGCCTCCCATCAAGCGCTAAATTATAGTTAATTAGCTTGACTATCTCTGACTTTTCATGTTGAAGAAAGAATTGAGGTTACTTTTTGTCTGTCAACCTCGCCACCAAAATAATTCTTCAGTCGCTGTCCATTCATTTTAAACGGCTTGTCCGGGAACTTATCGAACACTTCTACTACACCATATGAAAAAAATGTCTTCACTGTGAATGGTCCTGACCACCTTCATTTGAACTTCCCAGGAAAAAGTTTAAGTCTGGAGTTGAACAGCAAAACTCTTTGTCCCGGCTCAAATACTCTCTTTATGATCTTGCGATCATGCCATTTCTTCACCTTTTCCTTGTATAGCTTTGAGTTTTCATATGCCTGTAGTCTGAATTCATCCAACTCATTGAGTTGGATTAGGCGTTTCTCTCCTACATCCTTCAAATCAAAATTGAGCTTCCGAATTGCCCAATATGCCTTATGCTCAAGCTCCATAGGAAGGTGGCATGCTTTGCCATAAACCAGCTAAAAAGGTGACATTCCCAATAGAGTTTTATACGCAGTTCTAGATGCCCAAATAACGTCATCAAGTTTTAAGGACCAATCCTTTCGTGTGGGGTTCACAACTTTCTCCAAAATTCTTTTGACTTCTCGATTGGAAACTTCGGCTTATCTATTGGTTTGAGGACGATAAGTTGTAGCAATACGATGATTCACCCCATACTTAGCCAACAAAGTTGTGAACTGCTTATTACAAAAATGACTGCCTTCATCACTAATGAAAGCCCTTGGAGTCCCAAACCTAGTGAAAATACTCCTTTGTAAAACCTTAGGACCAATTTGGCATCATTCGTTGGAAGAGCTGCCACTTCCACCCACTTTGACACATAATCAACTGCTAACAAAATGTACAAATTTCCACATGAAGAAACGAAAGGGCCCATGAAATCTATCCCTCAAACATCAAAAATTTCCACCTCGAGGATAGTGTTCAATGGCATTTCATTTCTTTTCGAAATGTTCCCGACTCTTTGACATTTGTCACATCTTTGTACGAAACTGTAAGCATCCTTGAAAATTGTCGGCCAATAAAATCAGACTTGTAACACTCTAGCTGCTGTTCGCTCTCCACCATAGTGACCACCATATAAAGAAGCATGACAATCCTGCAAAACCCCCTCAGTCTCACTATACGGGATACATCTCCTTATCATCTGATCAGCACATTGCTTGAACAAATATGGTCCATCCCATATAAACCATTTCACATTATGTAAGAATTTCTTCTTTTGATAGCCAACCAAGTCAGAAGGTAACATCTTACTCACCAAGTAATTCGCATAATCTGCAAACCATGGCACTTCCCCTTTCACCACAAACAACTGCTCATCTGGAAAGGATTCATTAATTATAACCTTGTTATCTAACTCCCTTCTCAGATTCTCCAGTCGAGGTAAGTGGTCCGCCACTTGGTTTTCAGTTCCCTTTCTGTCCTTGATCTCCAAATCAAATTCTTGCAATAATAGTATCCATCTGATCAACCGAGGCTTTGCATCCTTCTTTGCAACTAAATGTCGAATTGTCGCATGATCCGTGTTTACTATCACCCTTGTACCAATCAGATACAATATAAACTTGTCAAAAGCATACACAACTGCCAGTAATTCCTTCTTTGTGGTGGTGTAGTTCAACTGTGCATCAGTAAAGGTTTTGCTTGCATAGTATGTCACATGAAAAATCCTTTCCTTCCTCTGACCCAAAATAGCCCCCACAACATAATCACTGGCATGACACATCAATTCGAATGGTAGGTCCCAATCCGATGCTATGATTACTGGTGCTAAAGTTAACCTCCTCTTCAAATGCTCAAATATAGACACGCAATCCTCGTCAAACTTGAACTGTGCATCCTTCTCCAGTAAACTGCAAAGTGGTTTAGTTATCTTGGAGAATTCTTTAATGAACCTGCAGTAAAAACCTGCATGTCCTAGAAAACTTCGAACACCTTTTACTGAAGTAGGTGGTGGAAAATTCTCAATAGTCTCTAATTTAGCTCTGTCCACCTCAAGTCCTCTCTTTGACACCTTATGTCCCATAATTATTCCTTCTTGTACCATAAAATGGCACTTTTCCCAATTCAATACCAAATTTATTTCAACACATCTTTTCAACACCAACACCAAATTATCAAGACATAAATTGAAAGAATCTCCAAATACTGAGAAATCATCCATAAATACCTCCACATTCTGTTCCACCATATCCGAAAAAATAGCCATCATACATATCTGAAAAGTGGCTAGAGCATTGCATAACCCAAAAGACATCCTTCTGAAAGCAAAAGTATCGTGTGGACATGTAAAAGTTGTCTTTTCTTGGTCCTCTGGAGCTATAACAATCTGATTGTAGCCTGAATATCTGTCCAAAAGGCAATAAAACTCATGACTTGGTAGTCTATCCAACATCTGATTGATAAATGGCAGTGGGAAGTGATCTTTCCTTGTAGCTTTGTTAAGCTTGCGGCAGTCCATGCAGACTCTCCACCCCGTCACTGTTCTTGTTGGAATCAACTCATTATTCTCATTAAAAACCACGGTCATACAACTCTTCTTCGGTACATATTGTACTGGGATCACCCATGAACTATCTGAAATCGGATAAATTATGCCTGCATCCAGCCATTTTAATACTTCTTTCTTGACCACTTCCTTTATGATTGGATTAAGTCTTCTTTGTTGCTCCATTGAGGGCTTGCTATCATCTTCCAGCAGGATCTTATGCATACAAAAAGAAGGGCTTATCCCTTTTATATCTGCTATAGTCCATCCAATAGCTGACTTGAACTCTCTAAGAACTCGTAGCAGTTTTTCTTCCTGAAAAGATGTTAGTGCAGAAGAAATAATCACAAGTAACTTTAAATCCTTATTTAAAAATGCATACCTCAAATGATCTGGAAGTAGTTTCAATTCAAGTTCTGGAGGTGTCTCAAGAGGTGGTTCAATTTCACTGACGATTCTCCAGCTTTCTTCAATGGCTCAACAGGAGTCTTGAATTTTCTGAATTATGGAGTAGTATCAAGAAATTACACAAGTTCTTCAATCTCCTCATCAACTAATGCTGAATTTCTCGCCATAACACTTCTCAACAGTTCATGATCCATCAAACTCTCTACTTCATCATTTAAGACCTTGTCCACCAAATCAACCCTGAAGCATTCCTCATCATCTGTCGGGAATTTTATTGCCATGAATACGTTAAAAGTAACTTCCTGATCATGAACACGCATTGTGAGTTCCCCTTTCTGAACGTCTGTCAAGGTCCTTCCTGTGGCTAGGAATGGTCTTCCAAGTACGATTGGTATACTCCTCTCTTCTTCATAATCTAAAATGATGAAATCAGCCGAAAAGATGAATTTATCCACTTTTACCAATACATCTTCAACAATTCACCGTGGATAAGTGATAGATCTGTTAGCTAGCTATAAAGAAATATATGTCGGCCTTGGAGCCGGCAATCCCAACTGATTAAATACTGACAAGGGCATCAAATTGATACTTGCCCCAAGATCACACAAATATTTACTGAAGCTCATCTTTTCGATTGTGCATGGAATTGTGAAACTGCTCGAATCCTTCAGCTTTGGAGGCAATTTGCATTGAAGCACTGCACTGCATTCCTCCGTCAAGGCCATTGTCTCAAAATCTTCTAATCTCTTCTTCCTTGACAAGATACCCTTCATGAACTTTGCATAACTAGGCATCTGTTCCAATGCCTCAGTGAAGGGTATGCTAATCTGCAGCTTTTTAAAGACCTCCAAGAACTTACTAAACTGCTTGTCTTCCCTCTGCTTATGCAATCTCTGTGGATAAGGAACCGGAGGGTGAACTAGTGGTATTTTATTAACGGGCTTCTCAACTGAACCTGTTTTATCCTTCTCTTCCTGCTATTGTCCATAATATTCATCATTTAATTTCTCAGCAGACAAATATTTTGCCTCGCGCTGCCGCGCGTCCTCCCCTTGTAATCATGGTGCGGCCGCGTCATGTTGATTTCCTGCAACCTGTTTCCCAGACTTGAGTGTGATCGCCTGACATTTCTTCTTCCCTTCTCTTCTTAGATTTGCCTCTGTGGTACTTGGCAATGAACCCTTGGGTCTGTTGTTAAGCATGCTCGCCGTCTGACCCATTTGAGTTTTCAGATTTTTAATAGCCACTGCTTTGCTTTTAATCATCACCTCTGTATTTGCCATGTACTTCATCATCATCTCCTCCATTTCTAATTTCTTCTCTTGCTGAGGTGCAGATGGTGTATGATGTTATTGCTGAGAAAATCCAGGTGGATAAGGTGGTCTTGGTGTAAACTGTTGCTGAGCTGACTGTGACTGAAATTGGTTATTTGGTAGAAACTGACTCTTTTGATTTCCTTGATTATTTGACCAACTGAAGTTTGGATGGTTGCGGTTGTTGGCACTGTATGTGTTCTGAAATTAACCTTGATCATTCCTATAGTTGCTCACATATTGCACAGACTCCTAACTGATAGCACATTGGTTCGTTGCATGTGACCCTGCACATATCTCACACACAAATGCAACTGTCTTCGCCTGGGTGTCTGTCAATGAGTCAATCTTCTTTGACATGGATGCCATCTATGCTGACAATTGAGTGATAACATCCACTTCTAACAAACCTGCAACTTTGGGTTGTGGCATTTTGGCTGAAGGATTTTGGAAATCAGTAGCTGCCATCGTCTCTATGAGATTATAGGCCTTTTCATAGCTCTTCGCCCATAGAGCTCCTCCTGCAGCTGCATCTATAATTGGCCTTGACTGCCATCCCAATCCATTATAAAATGTGTTGATAACCATCCAATCTAGCATGCCATGGTGTGGACACTTCCTTAGCATTTCCTTATATCTCTCCCAGGCTTCATATAATGATTCACCCTGTTGCTGCTCAAACTGGGAAATTGTTGTCCTCATTTTTGCAGTCTTAGCCATTGGAAAGAATTTGGCTAAGAATGTTTGTGCTAGGTCCTCCCATGTGGTGATAGATCCCGGAGGTAAAGAGTGAAGCCAACTTCTAGCTTTATCCCGCAATGAAATTGGAAATAGTCTAAGTCTGATTGCATCCTCAGTCGCCCTGTTGTATCTGAAAGAATCACATATTTCAATGAAGCTCAATAAGTGTTCATTTGGATAGTCTGTAGCAGCACCCCCAAACTGTACCGAATTCTGCACTATTTGAATAGTGCCCGCTTTATCTCGAAGGTATTGGCTGCTATCGCTGGTCTGACTATACTTGACTGCAATCCATTAATTTTTGGCATCGAATAATCTCTTAAAGCCCGGTGCTCCTCTCCTTGCTCTTTTCTTTATTCTGCGGCAGCCATATTAGATGTTGTCCCCTCTAACTCTGCTTGTATATTTCTACGCGCTCTCGATTTCCAACCTCTACCGTTAATGTTGTCCTGTGCAGGTGTTAACTCGGAATTGGATGACCGCGTGCGCATACAAATGTATACAAGTACCTGAAATACAAACAAAAAAATTTGAAAATAAAAATGAGACAAGATTTGATTTATCTAAGTCATACAATATAGCTTAAAACTGATGATAATAATAATAAAATTAAATGCCCCTCCCCGGCAACGGCGCCAAAAACTTGTTGCTTCCTTTTTAGCTTTAATAAAAGGACTCTAACTCATGCAAGCATACATGGGTCAACAAGTAGTACAAAGTAAGAATAGTATCAATCCACAGAGAAAGGTTTTAAAATTAAATTATTATGCATCAATTGTATTACTACTTTTATATGCTTAAACGAATGCTTACAATTTTAAATTAATCTAAATTCAAACAATGAATATAATAATAATATTAGAAAAATAAATGAAATTTGGAAAGAATGAGATTCTAACTTCATTTCATATTTCATCTAAACATTGCCATCATGCATAATCATACATTTATCATGAAAAGTTAGCTAAGAGCACAAATGTAGTCATAATCATTTTTCAATGAATTATGACCTGTTTACATAACATCCACATTGCGATAGAATACATATAATCGACAATAATGCCAAAATCACTATATTCCTATGTGAAAGTGCTGCAATATTGAATTGAAGCACAAGCTCTTATATTACTACACACGGTGAAACAATATATTTCTATCTGGTTCACGAAGTACGAAGCTAAACATTTCAGCCTCATAAACGCATGCTTTCATTATTACAACCATACTCACATGTCATTTTTCAATTCCATATAAGTATATAAGATGAATGGTGATCAAACATTCATGCAATCCAATCAATCATAACAAAAATACCAATGATAAATGAACGATCAAGCAATCAGGTAATTAATTATAGATTACATATCAAAATCCGTCAGAATCCCATAATGGAGTTTAGTTCATTTCTAAACCTAAAGCTATTATGGGATTATAGTAACAGATTGAGAATAAATATCACAAGAAAGAGAAAATAGAATTGATCAAACCCAATTGTAGAATTCGTTTCAGAGTGCTATTCAAATCTCCAATAATTTCTAGCGAAATAAAATGAGTACTTATACAGCAACTGAATTCAGGAGAAGATGTAGAAAATCTTGAGTTTTTGTTCAAATCCTCTCTAGGATTAGTTCTGTGCTTGGAACCCTAGTTTTCCTATGAAAAATTGATAAAAACGTACGTAGTAATCGTCTCATACCAACCAGAATAGTTTTAAATGAGACCACTTTCATATTTCAAATTCAAAAATAAAAGTCAAATAACTGCTGCATATAACGCGCGCGGCCGCGCATGATCACCATACAAAGTAGTCGCGGGCACACGACTCTAGCGCAGGCGCTTGATTCATCTGTGCGGGCGCGCTACATACGTTTTTAGTCTCTGCCTGCCTGTCGCGCGGGAGCACAAGAATTGCTTTGTTAAGCAGCGCGGTCGCGCTACTTCTGTCTACTGCATACTGCTATCTACTGCTGTGGCTTGTTGTTTGTCCTTCACCAACACTCAGTTCCTTGTCACCACACGCTCCATTTACCCAGCCTTGGTTAGATCCATACCACAATGCCAATGCCGAATCATGCCATCTTCTGCATTTCCATACCAGAGGGATTCTAATTACAAGTAATGCAAATTATACACAAAATGCACTTAAAGCACATTAAAATGTACTTGAGATGAGCATAATTCTTGTGAATTAATATCCAATAAATAGGTATAAAACCTACTTATCACTAACCAGATTTGACGTGTGATCCAAATCTTTTAGGATGTTGACGTTGGGGCTATCACCAAAGTCCTTAATCCTTGATACAGACTTGATTCCGAGGAGGTGCCGCTTATGTGTAAGAGATCTGTGGGAATAAAGCTTTGTCTGTTTGAAGATGTGTATAACATATTCCATCATCAATCCTCTTTGATGATGTTTACCTTTCCTGGTTTTGTATCGTCAGGATATGTCAATGTTCTGTTGGATTTACTGCCAACAGTAAATGCTGTCAGGGCTGCCTAACCTTCGTTGACGTGTACTTCACTGATGTGTGAATCAATGGATGAACAACTTGTTGGGCAGACTGTCAAGGATGCTTGACCTTCGTTGATATGTGTGTCAACTGAACATTGCGTTGTACCCCCTGTCGGGGATCATGTCAAGGCTGCTTGACCTTCGTTGATATATGTGTCAACGAAACATTACGTTGTAACCCCCGCCAGGGATCTATGCTCAAGATTGTATTGTAACCTCCACTGGGGTTCATGTCGAGGCTGCTTAACCTTCGTTGATATGTGTGTCAACGGAACATTGTGTTGTAACCCCCATCGGGGATCATGTCAAGGCTGCTTGACCTTTGTTGATATGTGTATCAACAGAACATTGCGTTGTAACCCCCGCCGGGGATCTCTTTGTAAATTAGAGTGACGACTCTGAATTGTCGGCATTGGACCTGCATAAGGTATTGTCGAGTGTGACTTGTAACGTCTGAGATCATGGACACAGTGTACGCTATGCTTGGGCGAATACCAATGTGTGATGTGCAGACCCACGGTTCAATCTAAGAAAACCAGGGTTATAAGCTATTCTGTTCAATCGCGTAGCGTTTTTATTCCTGATTTGACTTTTTTAGTTTGTGAAAACTCCTTTGCAACTCGAATTGGACCTAGCCGGAGGGGTGGGACCCACATAGGAGTGCCGCAGGTACACCTACTGCAGCCGTAAATGGACCTGTGCCAGTCGTGGATACCAAAGGCCTGCAGATTGCTTTCATAAGTCATTTTCAAGTTACGCCGTGAAGGAAATCCGAGAGCTCTTCTTCAGATCTGCTGAGTTCGGGCGACTTTCTGCCAATTCTGTCACCGTACAAGTGTTCTACACTATCCTGGTAACGTATGCATGTATTTTTTTTCCAGTTTTTATCCGTTAGAAAATGACTTATCATATGAAATGCATCTAAACAAATAGTAGTGGTTATGTATGCTCAAACGACTTTATAAAAAATATTCAACATAGTAAATTTTAGTATTAAACTATGCTGAACATAATGATGCGAAAAAATTTAACTTTTGAGACAGTCAAATTGGCACCTTTTTCCTGCTATTTCTGATCCTATTTGAGGACAAATGAGCAAAAGGTAAAAATGCAAAGTAATCCTGGTATTGAGGTTAACCTTAGGGATTGATGACTATGATTTTTAATGCATATAATATGTATATGACTGTGGGCTGGTGTGCTACTGAATGGTCACCTAGTCATGCCTATGTGTATGTGGATAGTCTTATTTACAAAGGGAACTATGGCAAAAATTTTCAAAATGTAGGCATTGAATATTCATGCATTTTTAACTCTACTGTAGACGTATGTTAAAGTAATGCATGCATGCATGTAGTCATAAAATGCATTTTGAAAAGTTCCAGGTTAGAAAATACCACACCCTTTGTGAGGTGATTTGGAGACTTGTTTTCCAGATATTATGGATCCGGATCAGCCGAGTAGTTCCCGCATGACCACTTCTGGGATACGGAGGAGGGCTTCTGAAGTACATTGACCCCATTCTGTTAGACAGCCTCACAGGTTAGTGGAGGCGGTGATACGTCCAGTCCAGGTTGATGTGCCAGACGTTGAGGACGAGGAGGAGGATGTTCTGGTTGCGGACCCCGCTCCTGCTACGCATGTTCCCCTTAGGGACCTCCTGAGTATTTAGATGGCAAACTCAGAGCTTCTGGGTGATTTGAGTCGACATCCCTCGATGTATTTGCATGCCAATGAGGTATGACGTTAGATCTTGATCTTCCTTCTTTCTTATTGATAAAAATTAAAGGGTTTTGATATTGATCTATATTTCATATAGGTTCCCGTCTTTACACAGCCTCAAGGAAACTGGTTCAGCATCCACTTCATGTACCAGGCTCTACATCCTGATTATAGAGCGATTGTGCATGATTGGGAATTTGGAGCATTCTTTTCTATTCTTCCCCGCTGTTGTCCCTGGGGTTACCTCAGGGCATTGTCTGAGCGCTGGTTTCGCCAGACTCAGTCACTCCATTTGTTGGATTGTGAGGTGATGACGACGCTAATGGATTGGCGGTTTATCACAGGTATATAGTTTGGAGGGGTACCAGTGCCTTATACGACAGACATTACCCCGACTACCGTCAGATCCTTGCTAGGAGTTCTGGCAGAGACGCTCAAGGGTAGGACTGTCCGTACAGGCCCTTTGAGCATAGATGCTATGAGTGGGCTATTGAGTGAGCCCATACTAGCCGATGTTAGAGTCAGGGATCGCATTCTTAGACGATTGTTCCTGATGATCATTAGAGGCTACTTCATAGCAGATAACTCTTCTACGATGTCGTTCGCTTTGATCAGCACCACGCGTCATGTGGACCGTATTGGAGAGTATGACTGGGGTTCCTACACCTTTTCCTATTTCCGCAGGGGCATGCGTATGCGCTCACAAGGCTTGACCGAGGCTTGGTTAGGATTCTACCCATTTTTGCTGGTGAGTATTTTTCTTGTCATTTCCCATTTACAGGTTTAAGAGTGTTTACTGACCGCAGATGTTTTGCCATTGTGTTGGTAGTTTTGGGCCTACGAGAGGCTCATATGCTTGCATCCTGTGAGTGTGTTAGGATTGGATACCTACCCACGAGGACGACGATGGCATCATTCCATATTGGCGGAGGTCCCTGTAGCTGAGGGTTTCACTCATTGCCGCCTATATCTGGAGTTGTTGACAACTGACATCATTACATGGATTCCCTACTCTGGGGAGCACTTGGCCATTGGATTTGAGGATGGGTACCCGACTGGTGTTGAGTACGTGATTTCCACCCGTAGAGTTCATCTCTTTACTGATGGAGGATGGGAGCTCTATTTAGGAGAGTGTGTTATTTAGAGTACCACATGAGAGATTCGTATGTCGATCTTGCCTACTGTCAGGTGTTATTGGCATGTATCGTAGTCACCCGTCATTGATATCTCATTGTTGGGTGTTAACGGTTTTGCACTGTCAGAGGGTCCTTGCACTCAGGAGATATTCCAACATAGGCGGTCCCCTCATACTATTAGAGCCCATACCCGCGCCACTCAGTTTATGGGGGATATGATTCCAGGATCCGTGATGATGACAGATTGGCTAGCCTATGTCCGAGATTCGACTTATGTGACACAGATTGACAGTTTGACCCAGCGACTGGACCGGGCACATTTCTTTATTCGGCATTTAGGTAGAGATCTGGCAGAGGCAGATTCGTTTGATCCTTCCAGCTCAGGCGTTGGCCCCTCAGATGACCCATTTAGCTTTGCCGGTGTAGATCCTCCTTTATATAGGCCTGATATCCTTGTTGATAGAGATCTGGTGACTCAAGAGGAGTTACATCAGCTGGACAGGATTGATGATGTAGATATTGACACCATCATCTTCTTCTGTCGTGTATTCTCGTTATCTCTTTTGATAGGCCTCTGTTAGCTATTGGGTGGTTGTGCCCCATTCTTGCTATATCTTTTGATAGGCCTCTGTTAGTAGGACTTTTGTGCCCCATTTCCCTGTATTTTTAGCTGTACAAAGATGGTGTATTAGATGATGATATACTTAGGAATGTATGTACTATTTTTCATTCCCTATATCATATTGCCATCTATTATCTGTAATGTATGTAGCATGTTATGCATATGTATTTATGTCTAGAGATATTCAGCATTGACACCTGGATGGTCATATGATACGGCCTACACAGATGTCTTCTTCGACAGTCAGCCGCATAAATTATACCCCACCATTGTTGGTGGCATCACGCATAGTATGATTGTATGTCACTATTAGATAGGGTGACTGTAGATCAGTTGTTGCAGCATACTATGACCCTCTTGATGTTTCAGGTTCCCGCAGGATTTGTGGAGGGCATGCTGGATCACTGGGTTCTGGAGAGGCAAGTTTTCCGGGTTGGGACCCAGGAGTTGACTCCAAATCTGGAGGAGTATGCACGTTTGAAGATGCTACCACTTGACAGACCTTGTGTGCACATGGCTTTGGGGGGACATGAGTCGATGATTCATGACCCTCACTGGATTGAGGCGTAGAGTTATACAGGATGAGATTACATCCGGCCATGTGGTATCCCAGTATTTTCCATTTGACAGATTTGGCTCTGAGGATAGTTATACTCGGCATTCTAGAGATTTCACCACATCAGAGAGCCAGTGGCATTTGGCTTGAGTGGATGCATTCTTGATGTGCATAGTGGCGTATGTGTACATGCCACGATATATGGATGAGCTGGATATCTGCGTTATCATGGCGGTGAGAGCTCTCAAGGAGGGTCGTACCATCATCTCGATGATTGTGGCGGAGACGTCGAGATCAACCACATTTTGCAGCACTTACCCTATAGGGGTATTTATAGGCAATTCGGTCATGCTATACGTGTGGTTTATCTCACACTTGAGACCGATTGGTACCTTCCACCGACACGGGTATTTCTTTACCCATGATATAGCCATGTCCTACTCCTTTCAGCCATCGGAGTGTATAGACGCTATGTCTTGGTCGGTATTTTTGTTAGAGATCAGAGATCCATTTGACATCTTGCAGTGCACAGGGCTCAGCTCACCTTACAGGTTTATTACTCACGCTCCAGGCATGGACTATCTCCCTCTGGCTGGTTTGAGGGGTATGACTACCTATCACCCGCTGGCCATGATGTTGTAGTTTGACCAGTTCCAGGACTTTCATCCTTTTGATGGGGTGCTTAGTCAGCGTTTAGCTTCTTGCTATCTTTCAGCAGAGGACCGATCCCGTGTGTATGTTTGTTAGGATCAGCGTGCAATAGCTGCTTTTTCTGTTAGCCATCCGGGATGTTCGCTAGAGTATTCTGCGTGGATGGAGATAGAGACTTTATTGGCCGCAACAGTATCCATAATGCAGAGAATTGATTTAGACGTTGTAGAGCCCATGGAGGACATCGATTCCCACATCGAGGAGGAGTTAGGTGCTGGGTTGCCAGCATCTCCTTTAGATTCTCCCAGTACTTGCACTGTTGTGATTCAGCATTCAGCCCAGTACTTTGAGCAGAGCCTTTATCTGATGACCTTTGAGAGAGATCAGGCTAGATCCTTGATGTTGACTGCTCTTGATGGGAGAGACGCAGCTCTGTTAGAAAGAGACGAGGCATTATCTCTTAGAGATGCCACTGTTGTTGAGCGGGATGAGGCCAGATCAGCCAGAGATGCAGTGATAGTTGAGTGAGATAGTGCCATATCTGCCCAGGATATAGCCGTTACAGATAGTACTGCAGTGGGGTCCCTTACCACTGGTATGATTTCAGAGATGAGCACATACATTAATGAGCATATGGTCACCACGCAGATGGCTACAAATCTATTGGGTCGTGTGGATATCCTCGTACATAAGACCACAACTTTTCCTCATTCTTCTGAGAGGGATACCATGTTGGGCTTGATAGCTCGCATATACACTGATTTGTAGATGGGCTTGTATTTTCCTGCACAGACTAGCATAACCATTTTGTCATGTACAGTTTTTATTGCGTATATCAAACAACATTATATATAGCAGGAAAATATATTTTTGATCACTTCCCTTTTAGATATGCCTCGCTACTTGCTTGATATTTTTCCTGCTTCTTCAGGGCTTGTGATCTTGATGTATTCTGAATTCCTCCTTGATGGATGAACATTGAGTTGTTTCTGGACAGTTCAGAATGGATCATTGATTTGTATGTATTCCTACCATCTTTGGTGTCATGGGACTGGTTTCTGTATGGAAATATGGAGAAAAGTGTGGCTTTACTCTCTGAGATTGACCGCACCACAGATGGTCGCCAGTACTCCTATTTAGGAGGAGCCTAGTTAATTCCATCTCTTATGGATTGGTATTGCTCTTTAAGGTACAACTGTAGCTTAGATGGTCATCGAATCTCCTATTTAGGAGGAGGTCAGGTAGTTCCATCCCTTTGGTCTAAAGCCAATGAAATGTAGTGGATTGAAGTTTGATCCCAGTACCAGATGACAAGTCTTTGTGTTTTGGTAGGGGGTGAGACCGAACCATAAATGGCTGCCTACGTACTCCTATTGAAGAGGAGATCAGGTCTGCATAGTTTAAACCTGGTGTAAGAGGTTCAACGTTGTATATGGCAGAAAAGGGTGTAGGAATGTTTTTGTTGTTTTTGTTTTACTAAGGATAAAGGCGTAGAAATGTTTTTATTATTTTTGTTTTATTACGACCGGGCCATATGAAATGGTTGCCTACATACTCCTATTGACGAGGAGATTAGGTCGGCGTAGTTCACCCCTCAAGATGAGTTAAAAAGCTTAATCCCATGTGCAGGTCAGACTGCGAGGAAGAGAAAGTTTAATTCCAAGTTCAGGATAAACTGCAGGTGCGAAAAGTTTGATCCCATGTTTGGGGAACAAACTGCAAGCGTGAAAGGTTCAATCCCTAGTGGGATGACCAAAATTGTATGAGCGAAGTGAAGCCAGGCTCCTGGCTTGAAAAGTATGTTTCCCTGAGGGGCAAAAGTGGGGCAAAGTGTTGTATGTGGTAAACGGTTAAAAAATCAGAATGACTGGTGATTTGATGATCCAACACCAGGATGTTTGCTTGATGGTAACTTCAGACATAGTACCATTTCACGGTGTCCGAGTTGATAAGTTGTGGAAATTCATCGTCTTTCATCTCTTGCAATCTGAGAGCGTCTCCTGTCAATACTTCCTTGACAACAAATTGGCCTTCCCAGTTAGGGGCGAATTTTCCCTTGGACTGATTTTGGTTGTTAATGATCTTCTTTAAAACCAAGTCATGCTGTTTAAACTGTCGTAGCCGGACTTTTCTGTTGTAGGATCTGGCGATCCTTTGTTGATATAACTGACCATGGAAGATATCCGAGGTTCGCCTTTCGTCTATCAGAGACAATTGGTGATACCTATCTTGTACCCATTGGTCTTCATCCAGCTGAGCGTCTATCAACACTCTGAGGGATTCCATCTCTACTTCTATGGGGAGCACTGCTTCCATCCCATAGGTTAATGAGTAGGGGGTTGCCCCAATGGAAGTGTGTATTGATGTTCTATAGGCTAACAGAGTAAGAGGCAATAAGTCAGGCCATCCTTTGTGGTTGGCGGACATCTTTTGCATAATCTTCTTGATGTTTTTGTTAGCCGCTTCAACAGTACCATTCATCTTTGGACGATAGATGACAGAGTTAAGGTGTTTGATGTGGAATTTATTGCATAACTCCTCCATCATCTTGTTGTTGAGGTTCTTAGCATTGTCGGATACAATCACCTTTGGTTGTCCATATCGACAAATGACATTGTTTCTGATGAAAACAATGATGACTTATTTAGTAACCCTGGGGAAGGAGGCTGCTTCTACCCATTTAGTGAAGTAGTCGATCATGGTGAAGATAAACCGATGTCCATTACTGGCTTTAGGCTCAATGGGCCCGATTACGTCCATTCCCCACATTGAGAAGGGCTATGGTGAACTCATATTGTGGAGTTCCCGTGGAGGGGCGTGGATAGCATTCCCATGAGTTTGGCATTGATAACATCTCCTGACGTGGTCATTGCAGTCAGCTTTAAGAGAGAGCCAGTAATGTCATATCCTGAGGATCTTCTTAACAAGGAGGGGGCCACTCATATTGGGCCACAGACTCTACCATGGACCTCATCCATGAGTCTCTAAGCTTGGTCTTGATCCAGACATCTGAGGAGACCTAATTCTGCATCTCTTTTGTAGAGTGCATCTCCGCTTAGGTAGAATTTCATAGCAAGTCGATGGATCTGCCTTTTCTCAGTCGGGCTCGCCTCAGCGGGTGTAGATCCGTCTCATAGGTACTCTTTGATATGCTGATACCAAGGATGCTGGATGGGAGGTAGCTCATCCGATACTTCTCCAACGTAATTCCCATAGGCTGGTGCCTTGTGCAGGGTAGATGTGACTCTTGGCAAGTGTCCCTTGTCAGGTATATAAATCAAGGAGGCCAAAGTTGCTAATGCGTCTGCAAAATCATTCCTATTACGAGGAATGTGTAGAAAGGAGATTTCGTCGAACTCCAAAACCATGTGTAAAACTTGCCGATGGTAAGGCAACACATATAGTTCCTTAGTTGGATAGATTCCCTTGGATTGTTTGACCACTAACTCAGAATCTCTAAAGACAGTTAACCGCCTGATGCCTATTGAACGGGCAAGTTTCAGCCCCATGATACAGCCTTCATACTCAGCTATATTGTTGGTGTTGACAAACTGCAATTTGACTGTGATGGGATACTGCTGCCTCGTACCGGATACCAGAACTGCTCCAGCTCCAGAACTTTCCATATTAACAGCTCCATCGAAATACATCTTCCATGTTTGGCGTGTATAGTACTGATGGTGTTGCTGAACAGTCATGACCCCTTCATCGGGGAAGTATGTTTCCAAGGGGTTAAAATCCCCTAAAGGTGCGGCGGCCAGTTGATCCGCAATTCCTTGACCTTGGATGGATTTTTGCATTATGTAGACGATGCCAAATTGTTGTAAGATCAACTGCCATCTGGACAGCTGACAATTCAACATGGGTTTATTGAACACGTACTTGAGAGGATCCACGCGGGATATGAGATGGGTTGTATGACCATGAAGGTAATGCTGTAACCTCATGGAAGCCTATGCTAAAGCGCAACAAGTCTTCTTAATCAGAGTGTACTTGTGTTCACTGATGCTGAATCTTTTGCTGAGGTAATAGATAGCTCATTCTTGGCCTCTATCTTCTTTCTGTCTTAGCATACAGCCCATGGCATTGTCACTTATGGACATGTACATGAACAGGGGAACATCATTCCTAGGTGGTACCAAAATGGGAGCCTTGACTAGCTGCTCTTTGATTGTAATGGAAGGCCTTCTGGCACTCATCATTCCAATTCATGGAGGAGTTCTTCCTTAATAACTTAAAGATGGGCTCACAGGTTGCTGTGAGTTGAGAAATGAACCTGCTAATGAAGTTGATTCTTCCCAAAAATCCCCGTATTTCCTTCTCTGTCTGAGGAATGGGCATTTCTGTGATGGCTTGGATATTGGTGGGATCCAGCTCAATCCCTTTGTGGCTGACTAGAAATCCTAGCAACTTACATAATTTAATGCCAAAGGCGCACTTGGCTGGATTCAACTTCAAGTTGTACTTACGCAACCTAGTGAAGAGCTTTTTGAGATGGTATAAGTGGTCTTCCTCCCTCCGGGACTTGACAATGATGTCATATACGTAGATCTCTATCTCTTTGTGCATTAAGTCGTGGAAGAAAGCTATCATAGCTCGCTGATAGGTGGCTCCGGCATTAATGAGGCTGAATGACAACCGTCTATAGCAAAAGGTTCCCCAAGGTGTGATGAAAGTAGTTTTTTCACGATCCTCCACAGCAACCATAATTTGATAGTACCCCGCAAAGCAATCAGCAAAGGAGTACATGTCGTATTGAGCAGTATTGTCAATGAGAATGTGGATAAATGACATAGGAAAGCTATCTTTAAGGCAAGCTTTGTTCAGGTCCTGGTAATCCACGCAAACTCGCACCTTTCCTCCAGGTTTAGGTACAGGAACAATGTTGGATATCCACTCAAGATATGTGGACACCATGATGATGCTAGCTTGAAACTGTTTCACAATTTCTTCTTTCACCTTTAAACTCCACTCAGGTTTCAATTGCCTGAGCTTCTGCTTGACTGGCTTGAATCCCTCTTTAATGGGAAGATGATGAAGGACAATATTAGTGGACAAACCCACCATGTCTTCATGAGACCATGCAAACACATCCAGGAATTGGGTTAGTAGCGTAACTGTGTCATTCCTCTGGTTTAGGGTAAGGTCTGAACCAATCTGGATTAACTTAGGATTTTCTAAGGTTTTGAGATTGAAGGAGGTGGTTTGATCAAGGTTAGTTTTAGGTTTATCTTTGACCCATTCTTTGATCTCCGGAGGCACATCAATGTCCTCTTGTATTTCCATCAAGTCTGAATCCAACTTTTCATCAAAGTTACAATCCTTGTGGAGAAGAGGCATCTTATCAGCAAGTACAGGCACATCTAAGTTCAGAGTCCTAAAACAAAATATGCTTTCACTTAGTATATATGAAGTTGTTTAATCATACGAAGTGTTAGCATGTACTGACAAAACAACTGCTAATACTGTACAAAAAAGTAAGCAGTTATGATATCTATAGGGCAGAAAGAGTTCCTGCCCGTTTTACTCTTGTCGACCAATGCAAGGAGCGCTGCTCCAATTTGCAAGGGCAAAGTCCGGGTGGACCGCAGTGATGGAGGGGCTGTCTTCATCCACCTTATCCCGAATGATGACCATTATGTCTGAGCAATCATCGTCTGGGGTGTATCTATTTGTATGTTCATAATGAACAATGATATGTACGCCTGACATCATTCTGATGATGTCTCGCTTAATTCTTCGTTCCTCTTCTTCCACTGCGAGATCTGGAACAAAGACTTCTTTCTCCTTCACCGGTATCGGCTTGGGGTATAACATAGCCATTACGTTGGCTGGCACCTTTACTGGAGGTTGTGGGGACTCAGGATTTGAAGGCGAAGATAATCGCCGCGTAGCTGAAGCTGAAGGAATCTATTAATGCTTATGAGGATTCCTGTGACTAGAACTGGCAGAATAGCCTAGTCCAGCTGTCCCAGTTTGACTGAATACTCGAATTGGATGCTTAATACCTTGGTGATCTTTACCTAGCCCTTGTCCCGGCTGATGACCCAATGACATCATTTCTTGAGTAGCTACCATTACTTTGACAAAAATCTTGGGTACGTGAAACGACGTCCCAATAGCATGGTAATGAGTGTTGCTCACTTCCAAAACATGGAAACTGACCGGTTCAACATCTGAATTAGCGCTGATGAATGGTATGTCACCATGTTGAGGACACTCCAGTTCAGCAAGGCCTTGTTCGCACCAATATACACATGGTTTGAATTTATGTAAAAATTCAATTTTAAACAAGATATGGTAGTGATGTCTTGTAAAAAGAGGTTTTTCAAACCCTTGTGCTTAATAGTAATTGTGACCTTTTACACTTCCATTTTATTAAGTGTTCGACTTGATTACTTTTATTTTCGAGATGCGAAGCATCTTCGAGAAAATAATTTACAAAATGGTGTCGAACTCCTCATGGGTATGAAAACCATCTGAGGAAATCCAGACACCGTGAATAAATTTACAAGCTGCTTATAGCTTAAAAGGTCCATCATGGGAACCGAATCTAGATCCAGTAGATTGAATCTGTGATCACATGAATCCTAGGCTCACATGATGCCACAATTGATATGAAAGTAGTAAGCATGTATATATATAAAAGCTGTAAATATATATATATATATATATATATATATATATATATATATATATATATATATATATATACAGACATGATCAGCCACCACGAAGCACCTCCATGGCGGATCAGAAATGTAAATAAAGCTGTAAAAGCCATTAACCGCCATAGAGTAAACTCTAGGCGGGACGAAATGTAAATAAAGTTGTAAAAGCGATCAACCGCCACTGAGGGGGGAGCAACAGGTGTACCTGCTGCTAGGCTGCAGTTGTACCTGTGGCTGCCCGGGTTGCCCCAGGCTTCGCGGGTCCCGTTGTCTCGAAGTACGTGCACGCATGCAACATGATGTTCGCTCGAACTTTCAAAATTGCAATCCGGGCATCCGACTGAGGTATTTAAGACCTATTTCGGATCGCCGTTGTCGAGAGTTACGCAATGACATGGGATTAAAGGTTGTACGAAGTCAGGAAGATGGGACCATGCCCTCTAGTCTTCAAGCTTCAAATTCTATCTATTACCCTGCGTAATAGTCACTCGGGATTGATTTTCCTTGGTTCTTGTGGGACATTATTGTGTGGAAATGTTTGTATTGAATGTTGAGACGGTGCGATGTGGCGCAAGGTGGCGAGATGATGACTTTGCCCCTCACCGGGGTTACCGCCGATTTGGGCTAACAAAGCAGACGTTGCTCAGGGTTATCTCCAAGATTGTACTGCTGCAAGTGTTGAAGGTCCTTAGTGTCATCTCTGAGGTGTGCCTGTCTTCCCGGGGTTATGTCTGGGTTTTGTACTAAGTGCCTCGGTGTGAGCGCCGAGGTTGAAGCTAATCGCATTTAAAATAAGTATTTCTGGGGTTATCTCCAAAACTGCAACTGCACTCCTTGGGTTTATCGCCAAGGTTAATAAATGTTACTCCCAATACTAGGACTGAGACTGAATACCTCGGGGTTATCTCCGAGATGAATTGGTCTTTTCCGATGGAATTTTTGGTATTGGAACTGCATGCCTCGGGGTCATCTCTGAGGTTGGAACTGTTACTCTCGGTGTGTGTTCTGAGGTTGAGACTGAACTTCAGGTAGTATCCGGACTGGATGTGAGCTGTCTTCCAGGGTTATCTCTGAAAGACGAATCTGCCCTCCTACAATATCAGTAACAGGTATGCAGAAAATTTCGAGTGTCTACAACAGTTATAAGACTATAGGGACTCCTCGTACTTAGGGGGATCAGCCCTTCGTACAATGTATTGTGCACAAACATTTCAACGCTATGCTTAAATTATCCCCTATAATAGGGTTGTTCATCTCATCATTTACACTACAAGTCCGCACCAAAGTAAGTTTGGTTTGGATACGTTTCAAGGTAATTTGTAATTCAACGAACATCAACTAAGGATTAGTTGAATAAAAAGGTAATCACATTATGCTATGGAATAAATCATAAGTGAATCAACATTGTATACTAAGGTCATGCTTTAGGAATAATCTAAGAGCATAATCATTGAATAACATAACATACCTTGCTTGAACAATATTAAGCTAAGGTTATTTAGAATTGAGTACTGAGCATGCATAACAAATAGTAAATTGAACGATACAACTTGTTCAATATTAATATATCAGAATGTAGAAACTTGCATGCTAAAGAGAAACTTGTTCAATATCAAGAGTTACGAAACTTATACAAAGAAAGTTTAGAATTAGAAAACTTGCGTAATTGTAATCGAGATAGGGTAATGAAACTTGCATAATCGTAAACAGACTAGAGACAAGAAACTTGTTCAACATAAGAATAAGGTTTAGGAAACTTGCCTTGCGTGTAAGCTAGACTATAACAGTTTGATTCACAATATCCTAATCACATATCATTAGTATATAATTAGTCACTACAGATACTCTGTATACAAATAAGTTCTTATTTCATGTATGGCTTCATTTTTAATCACATAATCAAGTTACACCAATAAAATAATAATAACACTCGTTAAGTATTAATAATATGCTCATTCTTAGCACTATAATACCATAATAATAAAATTATATTTTTAACAGTCATAGTATTGCATTATATCAACAATTACAGACTCTGTGTAAAAGAAAACTCATTTCTGGCCCTACTGCTAACCGACGCTGCGGCGCCATAGTTTGCACTGTGGACGGCGCTGCAGCGCGGTGTTGGCACTGTGGCTTTGACAATGGCACTGTGGCACGAAGTTCGGGGCTGCGACACTGATTTTGGTGCTAAGGCACCGAACTTACAGAACCGAGCACGGAGAACAGAACAAAGCTAATTTTGTTGTTGTATCTTAATTTCTAACACCAATTTATCATGTATAACTTACATAAATTACACATAAACGTTACCAAGCATACATACGCTAATTTAACACAAATAAACAACAATTTTAGAAAAATTAAATCCTTGAATGCGATTTTTAAACTAAAACTCCATTTCTGACATTGTTTTACAAAGTTAACACTATAATTCCTATTACACACCAAATTGATTCATTTAAACTACGTTCTCTTTATTTCTTGTAAAATTATCATATTCAAGGTCAAATTTCTCAATTAGCTCATAATCAAATACTAATTTTGGTATTCCTACAAGCCATATTCATGCATAGGTTCATTGTAAAACCATTCTCTTTTCTTTGAAACGTAATTTAGCATACAATCACACACACACACACACACACACACACACATACACACACACACACACACACACACACACACATATATATATATATATATATATATATATATATATAATTTTAAAGTTATGGAAAAAATACCTTTTGTTGCTTTGAAAATCCTTGCTAACCACTGAGAATCGATTGAAAACTCATAACTTTCACTCAATCTCTCTCTAGTCTCTCTCAAATTCTCTCTAAAGACCTTCTTTTTTTTCTTTGTAACTTTCTTCTTAGGCTTAGGTTTAGACCAAATACTTTATACGTAAAATTAAACCCAACTCAACGCACACACTTTCAAACCTCTAAAACCGACATCTTACTAATTGTCTCTATTAAATTATCAGTTATCATAATTTAATATATATTATTTATATTTTATTTATTTTATTAAAATTCAAAATTCAAAAATCCAAAAGTCATAAGGCTCTGTTTGGCAAAACTCTTTAAAAATTAAAGACTTAATATCTTTAAGCCTTGTTTGGTAAAACTAAATTAAACTCATTTAATTTATTTTAATAACTCCTTTATATCATAGTTATTTGTTACACTTTTATTTAATTAAGTTTCAATATTTAATTTAATTAATTCTAATAACAATTTATTAAATAAATTTACCACATAAATCAATACAACAAAATCATAATTTTCTTCATGATTATAATTTTATTTAATAAATTAACACATCATTAAAATATCATTACAATAATTCATTTAATCATTATAAACTCTCTAACTTAATTATTAAATTAAATTAGAATATTATCTCATAATAATTAATTTTCTTAACTCATTAATTATTTATTTAACAAATAAATAATTAAATCAAATCAAATCAAATTAAACAAACATTATTAAGCAAATATTTATTCAACAATAAATATATCCATTAAATATTTATATAATTCAATAAATATTTAAAAATTATAATTTAAAATTCTGGATTGTTACAGACCACATACTGCAATTAACAATCAATCAATTAGCAACTTGAAGCCCTAATTTTCATAGAAGACATTGGAGGAGCAGAGAAGAAGGTCAAGATCACGAAAATTGCTGATTGGAGTGAGGATAAGGGTGGAGTATTACTGTTCTTAGTCTTTCAATTCAAATTTTGTAATTGGAATGATGAATTCTTTACTTTATTCAATTTTTAATTTATCTATGATGGACTAAATTACTTTTTAGGCTTGCAATGGATCTTTAAGGTTTAACGATGATTATCATGCTTTAATTTTAATTTATTAATACTATCAATTCAGTTCATCTATTGTGATTTATACTTAACTTATGAATTGCTTGATCACCAATTTTATGTGGATTTATATAGACTCGAGAGATGATGTATGAATCTAGACCTAATCACAATAGCATGTGTTCTTGAATTCTGCGTTTTGATGGATTTCTTGATGAATGTTTAGGATAGAGGTTTACCTAACATCAGATGTAATCGCGTAAAGAACTTGGAATTTAAACCATATTCAATTTTTATTCACATAGAGACATAGGGAATTAGTTAATTAGGGTGTTTGGCTTAATTCTAACAAATTATGGATTTAAGTTAATACGGTGTTAGTGCGTCGAGAGATGGCTAATTCTACTTGAGTATTCTTGATTAATGAACTGAAATAGTAAATTAAACTGAAAAAAGGTGTGATAATTAGAGTGAAACTTAAAGTTAAATTGCAGGCTTAATTCTCCATTATCTGATTAAAATTACGGTTAATAATTTGTGTTAATTTATTTTGATTTTTAGTTTATTAGTTTTTATTAATTATAATCATTAATTTGATCAGTTTAATAAAACTAAAATAATATAAAACTGGTAATTGTTAGATTAAATTTCATACTTGTCTCTATGGAAACGATACTCTATTCATCATTATATTACTTGTTGACCACGTACACTTGCGTGCAGAGCGTATCTATAATTTACCCAACATCCATCACCACCATTCCTCAATTTATTGTTAAAATAAAATAAAATATTTATATCGTATATAATTGAGTTTTAGTTTTAAGAAAAATATTTTATTATATTATATTGCATTGGTTATAGGCCACTTGAATGAAAAAATCTTAAAATATTTTACATTGAAGGTAAAAAAAGTTTATGTTTAATGCATAATTATTAGCACAAAATTGATCTTTATTTCAATAAGAAATTTTTAACATAGATAACTCAAAAAATATTTAAAATCTTAATCATAAAAAAATATGTACAAAAAATTAACTTAAAAGATTTTTTTTTAAAATGAAAGATTTATCTTTAAAAATAAAAAAAAATTAAAATATGAAAAAATCCCAAAATATTAACATATAAAAACAAAATTGTGACGCCCTCAAATCCGTGTACCTTTAAACCCTGGATATGATACTACACGGTACTACAACATCCACACACATCTATCTATATAAGTTTAAAGACATTATTATAATTACTACATTATAAAATGTCATCATATATCCTAAGTTCTAAGGCCTTTATATCTTTAAAACATCATAATAATAAATATTATAACTCTTTGCATTTAATCATTCATAGTATATAAAACTATTGCATATAATTCTCTACTTGGAAACTTTTCATTTTCTTTTATCTTTCTTTCCGACACCTTCAGCCTGCTCAGTTTTAACTGAAAACATTTAATTTTAAGCAAGTGTGAGCAACAATGCTCAGCAAGTATAAAACATTTATAGAAACAACAAAATCAAGAATCATGTTATCTATCTCTGAAATCTTCAACAATTGAACAATAATTATGAAGCTGATCAAATAAATAGGAATAATAATTTTCCTTTAATGTAAACATTTCTAACATTCATGTTGAGAGGACAGTTCGACCAAGAAGTTTTCTTTTCATATATAAGGGTTAAACATTAATTTAACTGTAAACCGTCTTTCCTTGAGTACATTAGGGGATCAATCTATTATACTCATGTTGTGCACAACTCTACATTTTAAACGACTATATGCATTTATTTTGACACCTCTTGTGTCGGTCGGAATTTCTGACTAAAAATGCCCCTAATAATAAAGTTGTTCATCTCACACTTGCATCGGACTTCGCACCAATTAAATTTAGTTTTGATATCATTAATGAATTTATAAAATTTAATTAACATTTTAACATTTTTCTAACCAAAGAAAAAGAAGAAAAAGACATTGACATACTTCTTAAACATTTAACGAAAATATAGAACTTTAAAGCTTTAACAATATGCAATATAGCATAACTGAATAGCTTGTACAAATATTAAAAGATTTGCATATATTAGATTTCACAAAATTTATAAACATTGTGTAAATTAGAACTTTAATACGATATTTGAATAAAGTTTAAAAACTTGAACAATAAAATAGATTTGTGAAAGTTAGAAACTTGCCTTAAATGTTCTTTAATTTATATGCTAAAACGTTCTTCAAATGTCATACACATTTTCATTAACGATAACATACCAATTAGCCATATAACGATTCCATAAATTGGTTTACGTCGAATTTTTTTCATGACACCCCCAAATTCGGGTATCCTCAAACCCGTATTTGGTGTAACACGATACAACCAGTCACATACATTCAAATACATTCATCTGTATAACTCAACCATCATGAATGTAATTACTAGCTATTATAAACATAATCTTATAACTCCTAGGTTCTCAAACCTTACATCTTTATTACATGATATTGTATATAATATTAATACAATCCTTCTAATTATTACAAATAGTAATCATCTTCTACTCGTTCATCTTCTTCTTTTCTTTATTCAAACAATATATAAGTATTGCATAATCGAAATCAATCATACGAGTTATACAAATGAAATGGTCATATGAACATAGTCAAATGAGCATAATTCCACGAACATCAAAGCATGTACACAAAACATTGCATAAGATCAAGAATAAATGGCATTCAATGTACAAAATTGAATGGCGTTAGAAAACTTGCTTATTATCAGAAATTTAAACAAAAGTTAGAGAACTTGCCTTAAGCGCTCGTTATAGTCTACTTTACTCATCGTTTAAATGTCCTACACATGTTAGTTCATATACACATACCAATTAGTCATGAAAACACGAAAATTACGGTTTACATTCACTTTACTTCATATTTTAGGATGTTCATGGTTAATGATTTAATCAATGCGCCCAACTTTTCTATTTTATTTTACGCTACAGGTGTGAAGTAGACAACTTGACCTATCTACTTTGAGTAAAGCATATAACTTGACCCATCTACTTTGAGGTGTCTGCTATAGTACAAAACCTACTTTAATTGATGTCAACACAATCCAAATAAGATAATCTGTCCGCGTAACGTGTCTACTTTAGTTTAAAAGTCCTTGTATCTCGAACTGAAAACAGGTGGTTTTTCCTTAATGTTGTACCCACTTTGCAACGTCATAACTTGACCCTTCATTATCGGAATGAGTCTGTTCTTGAGCCATATACTAGCTCATAACATTTTCTAAAACTTCCCCAGATGGATTATCATTTCTAATCCTTTAACAAGCCAAAAATATTGAATCAAAAATCTTTCATTGGACTGTTTTCTTGTGATGACCCCAAATCTGGGTACCTTTAATCCTTAGATATGACACATCACGATACTACCCATTCAACACAATAATTTCAACAATAATGTAATTAATACTCTATTACAATATGTCTTACTAAGAATCCAATGTTCTAATACGTTTAAGAACATCTTTAAAACTAATATGATAACATAATATTACATTCCTACTAAATTATTACAAATAATACACATCTTCTACTCGTTCATCTTCCCTTTCCCTTTGTCCTTACTGAAACCTTCGGCCTATTCTGGCTTCGCTAAAATATTTATTTTAAAGCAAGAATGAGCATTTAATTGCTCAACAAGTATAACAGCTGAATAAACAACAAAATCAAGAATCATATTATATACTATTTCAACAACTGAACAATAGTTGTGAAAGCATTTCGAATAAATAAGAATAATAATAAATTCATTTTATTTAAACATTTTGCAATTACATACTAAGCGGTCAAAAGACAATGAACTTTTTATTTTCATAAAGGTTTGATATTAATTCAACTATGAACCATCTGGCTTACGGGCACGTTGGGTGATCAGCGGAGTGTACCCTATGTTGTACAACACTCTAGCTAAACGACTAGATGCATTTGTTTGGCCACCTCAGGGGTCTGTCGGGATTTTTTTGAAGTAAAATACTCCCATATTAAGGTTGTTCATCTAAGATTTGAATCTGAATCTACACAGGAACAATTTGGGTTGGATAGCACTACCTAACATCAATAATATTTCAAAGATTTATTTTTAAACCGATAAAATATTCAAATCTTCATCGTGCCGGAACAATTGGCATTGACCCACATCTTAAATAGTTCATGAATATAGAACTTTAAATCTTAAATAAAATGCAATTTACCATAGCTGAATAACTTATACAATTATTAAAAGAATTGCATAAGTTTAGAGTTCACACAATTTATAAATATTGCATAAATTAGAAATTCAATAACGTCTTTGAATGAAACTGAAAAACTCGCACAATAAAATAAATTATGGAAGTTAAAAACTTGCGAAATAGTTTAGAAATACTTACCTGAAACGTTCTTTAATAATTACTTTAAAAATACCCTTCAATTTTCCTACACATTTAATTAACAATAATATGTCAATTAGTCACATATAAACTCCACATATTGGTTTACATTACATTATTACTCATTTTATGTTGTCTGCATTTTATAAATTAAATAGCTCGACAATCTACTTAAAATGTCTTACGGTGTTGCGGCTTTCGGGAATCCCACAACCCTCTTAGTGACTACCTAGGATGGTTTATATTTCATATTTTAGAGTTGGAATATTTTAGAACAACGTCTAAAATAACGCATGTCATTGTGACATGACACGGTGATACGCCCGTGGCACGCCCAACATGCACCACATCACTCGGTGTCCCACGACATGTTTCGACACGTACCACGTCGCGCGGCGTTGCACAACATGTCTTTACTTAACTATTTTGAACCCTCTCCTTCCTAACCTCATAACGTGGCCGTTATAAGTCGAAATTAATCCGTTCTCGCATAATTTTCTTCCTTGTAAGATCTACTACAAATCACCCCAAGCAAAATTTATTTTCAGGCCAAAACAGTTGCCCCAAAAACCTTCTAACGACTAACTTTCTATTTTTGGTAAATTTCACTAGCCTCCTTACGAAGGGCATAACTTCTACCTCTGAACTTGGAATGAGGTCATTCTTATGTCTACATACTCCTTATTCAATGTACTGCATAACCCCTAAAAAAGAAAAATTTTCCAGCAACTCAATCGAAATAGAAATCTGCTAAAAAATCAGGGTTCACACTAGTTGTTTTTAGCTTTTAACTAGTTTTACAAAAAAAAAATCAACCCTGACTTCGTTACACAAGCTTTTTCTTCTGTTCCAATTAGGTGGTGTTCCTAAATGCTAAGAGCATAAATCAAAACCCTAGAACTTAATTTTTACATTTGGAACCCCACACAAAAAGTGTCCCAAAACAACCCCTTTAGTCCTCTATTAGTTTGTTCTTTCATTCCTTTACGTATATGCTTGTATTTTCATTTTTGGTTCCACTTTCATGACATTTAACAAGTAGTTTAACATATTTAAACTATATACACCCTTATCACTCCATGATCCTTCCATGATCTTTCAGTAAAAATAACCACCAACAAAACACTTCCTAACATACTAGATAACTTTTAAAGGAAAGAAAATCAAAAGGATGAGATAGTTAGGGTTCTTACCTTCTTAGCTAGATAATCAAGGATCTAAGCTTATTTACTCTTTTCTCCTCCTCTTGCTCTTTTCGTCCAAGCTCCATCTCTCTCTTATTTTCTTTCTCTTGCTCTCTCTTTTCTATCTAGACTTAGGAAATGAAGATCAATAAAATGGCTAAGTGTTTGGTTATTAATCTAGATAATCTCCCACAAACTAACCTAACCATCCTCTTAGGTTAAGCTAACTCATGTAGGGTAAGGGACCAAATGATTTCTTAAGGCTATGTTTGGTTGAAACAAATTTTTAAGAGGGAACATGCAATAAATGGCTAGTCTCTTATGGACCAAAACTTACCAAAAATGGAAGGCTTCCATCCTCTCTTATCTCATCCATCCCTTGTTGCTCTTCATTATCCCACGTGCCAATAATCTAGTAAGTGACACATGTCTCCCTCTTAGGTTATAACTCACTCCTCTAGCTTTTGCTCTCCTTTATCCCATGTACCAAAAGCCCAACACATGACAAATGACCCTCTCAAAACCTTACCTCCAAAACTAGCTATTCTTTGGCTCCAAGTCCAAGCTATGGCTTCTATGCTTTGGCTCCAAGAATCTTGGTTTTAATCCTAGGCTCAACCATAGCCAAGCCTCCTTCAAACTCTAGGCTCAACCCTAGGCTTAAATCTATCCCATTCCTAACCAAGCCATTCAAACCCTAGTCTTGGTTAAACTAAAATTAATTTAATTTCTCATTTTCTTTTTAGTTAAATTTTCTAACTTTTTCGGTTATGTTTTCGTAACCAACTCGGTTAGCCGAAAAAACGACTTTTGATTTTCAAAAATTCGATTTTGCCACCATTCCCCATTTCCCAAATAAACACTATGCTGCTCTTCGAAAAGTTGAAAAAACGAAGTTGTATTTTTGCGTGAATAGTGTTTTTATGACTTTTTCCCAAACAACTTTTATTAGAGATTTCATCTCTCTTTCTCAAGTAAACGCTATGACGCAATTCAAAAATAAACATTTATTAGAATTTTTTGCGTTTTATGAATAGTATTTTTACGTTTTTCGAAAAAAAATTTATTTCCTCTCAAAAACTCCCAACACTCGTGCATAATTATGTAACACATAAACTAGGTCATTAATCGACCTAAAAACTCATAACACACAATTTACTCTATCAAAATATTTATTTTATCTAATAAATATTAAAAATATTATTACAAAGATATTCTATGATTTCGATCGTTACATTTCTTCGTTAAATGACGTTTTAAACGTCACATTTTTACGTAACTCACTCATCCGAAGACAAATTGAGCTCGTTCTTGAGCCTATGAATTTCTTGTTCTACATACTGCACAATCCCCATAACAAGAAATATTTCCAAAAACTCTAACCATTCATGAAAAAGTCAGCGACACCCCAAATTCGAGTATCCTAAAACCCGAATCTGGCATAACACAGTATAACCATTCACATACATCTGAATACATTCACTTGTATAATTAAACCAACATGAATGTAATTACTAGCTATTACAAACATAATCTTACAACTCCCAGGTTCTCAAACCATAAATCTTTATTACATGATATTGTATATAATATTAATACAATCCTTCTAATTATTACAAATAGTAATCATCTTCTACTCTTTCATCTTCTTCTTTTCTTTATTCTTACCCGAATCTTCGGGTCGTGTTGGCTCTGTTGGAAAAGAATTTATTTCAAGCAAGGATGAATATTCCATTGCTCAACAAGTATTCACAATGAATAACAACATTAACATCAAGAATTAAACATCTTTTATACATCAAACTTTTAGCTTCTGAACAATAGTTGTGAAAGCATTTCGAATAAATAGGAATAATAATAATAAATTCCTTTTATTTAAGATTTTGGAAACGACATATTTAGCGGTCACAAGACCTTGAACTTTTTTATTTTTATAAAAGGTTTTAACATAAATTCGTTTGTAAACCGTCATTTTCTAAGTACGCTATGGGATCAACCTATTGTACATATGTTGTGCACAACCTGTTGCTTTTAAACGACTATATGTGTTTGTTTTTACGCCGCGAATGCTAATCAGAAATCATATCAAAAAATCCCCTAATAATGGGGTTGTTCATCTCAGACTTAAGTTAGAGTCCACACCAATTAAATTTTGTTTGGATAACATTTAAGAGTGTAACAAATTCAAATCATATCTTAACATGTGTCTAGCCGAAACAAAAAGGCATTGACAGTCTGAAATCTGAACCAAAGTAATATGGTTGGTTAACTTTACTTAACCTCAAAAATACTTCTAAGATTTATATTCAAATCAAAAAAGCATTTTACATGAGCGTAGACTGATACAATTGGCATCGACTTTAATCTAAATAATTCATGAATATTAGAACATAAAATTTCATTAATACGTATTATAGCAAAGCTTGAACAACTTATACATATACCAAAAGATTTTCATTCATTAGAGATTCACATAATATATAAGTATTACGTAATTGAAATTAATTATACGAGTCATTCAAACGAAATGGTCATATGAACAAGTCAAATGAGCAGAATTCCACGACCATCAAAGTTGGTACGCATAATATTACACAAGATAAAAAATAACTGCCATTTAATGTACAAAATTGAATAGAGTTAGAAAATTTACTTAATATTAGAAATTTAAGCAAGAGTTAGAGACCTTGCCTTAAGCACTCGTTATACGTCTACTTTACTCGTCCTTTAAATTTCCTAAATATTTAAGTTCATATACACATACCAATTAGTCATGCAAAGACGACAATTGCGGTTTACAATCACTTTACTTCTTATTTTATGTTGTTCATGGTTTATGATTTAATCAATGGCCGAACTTTTATTTTTCATTTTACGCTACAGGTGTAAAGTAGACAACTTGACTCGTCTGCTTTGGGGTGTCTACTTTAGTACAAAACCTACTGTAATTGATGTCAGCACAATCCAGACAAGATAATCTGTCTGCATAACATGTTTGCTTTAGTTCAAAACTCATTGTATCATGAAGCAAAAATAGGTTGGTTTTCCTTAATGACATTCCCACTTTGCAACGTTATAACTTAACCCTTTGTTATCGAAATGAGTAAGTTCTTAACCCATATACTAGCTCGTAACATTTTCTAAAACTTTACCCAGACGGATTATCATTTATACTCCTTTAAGAAGCTTAAATATTGAATAAAAAATCTTTCGTTGGACTATTTTCTTCGTTTAATGACGTTTTTAACGTCACATTTTCAAATTTCCGTAACTCGATCATCCGAAGTCAGATTTAGCTCATTCTTGAGCCTACAGATTCCTTGTTCTATATACTATACAATCCCCATAAAAAGTATTTCCAAAAACTCTAACCATTTTTTGAAACGTCCCAAAAATAAGTGTTCACACCGTTTTTAGCCTTTTCAACTAGTTTTACAAAAAAAAATTGCCATAAATTTGTTACAAAAGCTTTTGCCTTCATTCAAATTGGATGGTGTTCGTAACTTATAAGAGTGTAACATAACACCATAGGACTTAATTTTTAGCTTCCAAACACTGCATAAAAATAGTTCCAAAACAGTCCACTAGTTGATTTTTCCATCCTATATGCATAGGTTTTGAGATTTCATGATATTTTCCACTTGGCATGACATTTACCGGTAGTTTACAGTTATAAACATTATAACCACTCCCTTATAACTCCAAGATCCTTCATGATCTTTTATAAACCAACAACCACCAACAAAGCAATTTATAAGCTTTAAAAGAAAATAGATGAATAAAAGGGTTAGGATTTGATGTTTACCTTCTTTGCTCTTCTTCTTAGCTAGAGGAATATTCAAGCTTGGTAGACTTCTTCTTCTCCTTTCTCCTTCTCCAGTTCGTGGGTCTTTCTCTCTATTCTCTCTCTTGTTTTTTTCTCTCTAATGACTTACTAAAGACTTGATGGTTAAGGAAAGTTAAAGGGTAGACAAGCATTTGATGCTTTGCTTTGCCAAGACTAAAACATGATATAAATGGTGCTGTATGTTTAAAATAATGACAATTCACGCAAGTATACACGGTTAATCATGTAATATAGAGATAAAAGGTTGTCGAACCCATAGAGAACAAGTACTAATAACTGTTCTAATTATTAAATTATTATCAATTTAATTTTACTTAAACGGCCACCAAAGTTGATTTTGAAACTAATTTAATTTTAAACAAAAATTAAGCAAAACTTACAAGAATTTTTCACCAGATAAAATTTGTATAAAGAATATAATTTCTCCAATCACTTTGCAATAATTACTTCACCCTATTTCCACTTTATTAATCCAATGAGTTGTTAACTAGGATTGCATATCAATTTATTAACATCTTTCAATGATTAACAAAAAGACATATTCCAATTATGTTGCTATTTTCATGAAAAACACTTAAAATAGATTCATTAAGCACAAATTCCTAATCAAGTTACGCATGACATACAAGTATTCTCATCATATACACTATTATGTTATTCTAAAAAGAATCAACAAATTCATGTGTTATCACATCCAGATCTAATCATAGATTTTCTCTTTCAATTTCATCTAAGATATCAGATTAATTGCTAGCTAGATAATTAATAACTAAGCATAAGATATGTTAAGCAACTCATCAAGATCAATAAGTGTAAATATGAATAATTATAATTAAAGCATTAGAACAGGTTCCATTGTATCTCTAATTGGAAAATTAGCTCATCATACTATAGAAAACCATCATATCAAAAATAAATAACATTACAAGTACATATAATGAATTTAAGAGAAGAAAAAAACTCTATCGAGAATCTCTAGTCTCTATAGCTTAAATCTCTGGCTCTACGTGTTCTCCAATCCGATCTCCAAGTCTCCTTTAGTTGGCTCTCAATTGCTTGTAGTCAAAAAATCTCTAGCTACCTCAAAACTAGGGTTTTAGAGTTTCAAAAAATCCATGCTTAATACTAAATACAAAATGTCTATTTACAACCTACTTACATAATTCCAAGTCCTACTAGAAGATATTAAGATATGTTGACTTGGTCATATTCCAACTTTAGGTTTTGATGATGACTTTTTTATTGTATTAAAATGATTACTCATGCATTTACATGATATTAAAAGAATTCTTGAGGCATTAATTTATTAAAGGATTGAAAACATGAAGGCTTGAAGAATTGCTCGAGTCATTAGGAAATAAATGATATTAAAAGAATTCTTGAAGCGTTAATTTATTAAAGGATTGAAGACATAAAGGCTTGAAGAATTGTTCGAGTCATTAGGAAATAAATGTAAGATCCTAGGTTTAATTATTTCTCAATTAAGGCTTTAGGATTTGCATTGCATCATGAATACATTTGTGGAACTAATTTAATTAATTATGAAAATATTTAATTAAGCTTTCAAAATTAATAAGGATCAAAATTAATTGATGGTAATTTTTGAAAAAATAATTTTGAATCATTCACATAATTAAAGGATTTAATTTAAAATAGATTTTGATAAATCTATACCACATAACTTGGGATTGATTTATTCATTATGTTTTTCGTGATTTATTAATTGATTGAGCTTTCTATAAAATTGATTAAGCACATCAAATTTCATATCTTTAGAATCAATTAGAATGGATCAAATAATTGGAATAATTTTTGAAAAGCTAATTAGCGAAGGCAAATTTAAATAAATTGGGATTTAAAAATTAATATAAAAATAATTTTGTATTGCATGAAAATAAAAAATTGGATAAAAATAATAATAATCATGCTTACATAATTAGAAGGGGAGTATATTTTGAAAGGCCGATTATAAAAACCATTTTTGGTAGCATTATTTGAAAAGCTAATCCATCTAGGAATATGTTTAAATCAGTTAACAATGTAAGGCTAAATTCGTGATTTCCATATTTATCGAATTGATTAGATTATTTGAAGGATCAAATAATACTGAAACAAGTTTCATGGTTGAAAATCTTTTGAGCATGATTGGTGCATTAATAAAATCATGGTAATCTTTATTGTGAGACTTAATGGTAACAACAAGAGATTTGATTGATTTATCTTTGAAATATATATTATGAAGTCATATATATATATATATATATATATATATATATATATATATATATATATATATATATATATATTAGTCATGATAATGGGACAAGTATGCTATCCACCATTTAAAGATTATATATTGCTAACTAATTTAATTGATATCCTTATTCCATAATTAAAGCTGATTAGATTTGATTAAGATATTTTTCGTAAAGTCTAAAGCAATAAATTGATTATACCTTAAAAATTAACCTTTATGATTCCTATTACCTTTTTGGTAGAAATCAATGTAGATTTAATGGTCTAGTCATTCCTTATTTAAAAAAGATTGACAACGACAGTTCCTAATTGGTGATATAAAATATCTTGTAATGATTAACAAGCTAGTATCATGAAAATTCCTTTACTGAGCTCTGTTAGTGGAGATTATATAATATTTATAAGGTATGATATCCTTATCAATTCATATCATCTGACTTAGGGATTACTATGTAATTTATTATATAATATATTTGTTAAGGCATGATATCCCCCTAAAGCAATGATAGCAATGACTATATGCTTAATATTTGGGCTATTTTATTATTTACAACGGACAAGCTATATTAAGGCTATAAAAAGGGCTACCTCGACAAAAACTGATAGAGATAAGAAACTCAGAATACTCTTTAAAAAAATATATTCTATACACTATGATTTTAATCTTTCTTCAAATATAAATCAAAAGGTTGTTAATCTATTTCGTTGAAGAATTGTTTAAAGCTGTTGTGCATTAAAAGTCCTTTGATAAATTTTTAGCTCTTTTCTTCCTTGCGCTTAAATCAATGTTATCTTTATCTTTCATATTGATCATTGCATATTAGTTAAGCCTTGCATTGTGAATTGATTATTGCTTTGATCATAATTTATTTTGTTATTATATCTTTGTTCAATTCTTTAAACATGTGGTAGACTAAGTTGTTAGTCTAAGGTTTCTAATCCGGGTTGGATTAAGGGTTTTACAAGTAAGTTCAAAGAAGCATAGGTGCTTAAGGGTGCATAGGTGCACGAGGAGCAAATGTGTTCGGGGAGTATAAATACTCAAAGGTTGTGAAACTTGTTTTATAAAAAGGATTTATTTGTAAACAAAGTTAATTAATAAAGAGAGTCTCCAATACTAGCTGGTATTGGACGTGGATTAGGTCATTAGAATAGAGGATAGGGGCTGAACCACGTAAAAATTCCTTGTGTTCATGTGCTTGATTGTTTTACTTTAATTGTTTATTGCATGCTTCAATTTGAGTTGTAATTCATAATCTTAATACTTTAACATATAGTGTTCTTCTTCTTAATTGAGTCATAAACTTCTAAATTAAGTTTAAATAATTCAAGACTTGAATTGATATTAAAAGATTAAATATAAAAAGTGTTAAGTGGTTAATTTACATACACTGTTAATCCATCAATCACAAATATTTAATTCAGCATCTTGTATTCTTTCAATGATAATTTTGCAAGCACACATATTTAATCCAACATCTTGCATAGATACACTGTTAATCCAGCAAGCAAAAATATTTAATTTAGCATCCTGCATTCTTACATTGATAATTCTGCAAGCACAAATATTCAATCCAACATCCTACATTTATACACTGATAATCTGGTAAGCATAAATATTCAATCCAACATCTTGCATTCATTAAAAGAAAGTTTTTAAGTTATAAAATTCTGACATCGTTTGTTCCTACACTTATTCAACCCCCCTTCTAAGTGTGCCTACTTAAATTTCAAGATACAGTCTAATTGGTCAAAAAGGTTAGCAATTAAAATCTGGAAAACTTCTGCTCAGACGCAGCCGCAGTCGCGCTACTTTTGCTTTGTTAATGGGTGCGGCCGTGCAGGTCGACAGAGAGTGTTTCTCCATCTTCAGAGCAACACTACTGCACTCGAATACTTCTTGTCGACGCCGAGAAATTAGCTTAGCCTATTTTGTTCTTACCCTTTGTCTTTTGTTATGTTATTTTATTTATTTAAATGGTGAGTTTTAGGAAAGGACCGACAAATATGTAGACGATTTAAAAATACTGATTTTAATGATTGAACTGAATTAGACAAAGCCGCCAGCTGGTATGAGTTTAAATGGTTGTACCAACTTCACCGGATTTTCAAGGTTTTCACAATATGGCCCAATATGTGACTCCGTTTAATTGGTCTAGAACCCGAGATTCATAGAGTTCGAAGGCTTGCTTAATAGAGGGAATGTCTTAGGCACCCACTAACTTTAGGGAAACATGGTTACCACGACTTTTTCATTCCCTAAGCATGAACTGTGTGTGTATTTTTTTTAGTTTTGAAAAGGTACTTGAGTGCGTAGAATGTAGTGTTGTGCCTTTTTCGACCTATGTACAAAGGGTTTGATGTATAGAAAAGTTCATTTTTTCAGATAAAACATATAGAAGTGATGTTTTGAAAAGGTGGTTTTCAAACCCTTTCAGTCAAATAGGAATTGAGGCCCTTTGATACTTCAAATTTTTAATTTGGACTAAGCATTCTATTAATCCTAGAAGCGGCTTTGTTTGATTTTTATTAGGGTGTGAACTATTTTAGGGGGTGATTTAAAACTAGGGTTCTAATTACTTGATTTTCCCGTAAGTCTATCCATCCCAGCGTAATCTATATTTTATAAAATCTTTGTTAATTTAATGATAAAATGGAAACTATAGACAACAAGGGTGGGGCTCCTTGTGGGCATGGAAGCCATTGAAGTAAGCCCAAACACCTATAAACCACGATTTCACTATTTCAAGGCCTTAAATCCGGATATCGTTTAAGGCCCAAAATTACACGTACAATGGATTGCAAGCTACCTGTACAACTTAAACAAGTCCATCATGGGAACTGGATCTAAATTCATTGATTGGATCTTCAACCCTATGGTTCCTAGGCTCACATAATATCATTTAAAGCTTGCAAGATGCATATTTAAGCATAATATATACATATAACTTAAAACTTCACTAAACTAGTGATTTATTGATTAAATCCTTGTATGTGAGTAAATAAGCTTCCCGCATCCTCTAGTTATAGATCCAGGGTCACGTGGTTGCTAAATATTTATAAAACTAGAAAGTAAACTTGATCTACCTAGATCTTAGCTAATCTAGCTCAAAAGTTCAAGTTTTACAACTTTTAAACCGATTGAAAGCTAGATCTGGCTAGATCTAGGTTAGATCTAGTCAATACACTTTAAATATTGACTATTTACACGAAATACACGGTAGAAAGCTAAATCTATCCACCACCAAGCAATATATATATATATATATATATATATATATATATATATATATATATATATATATATATATATATATATAAAAGGAGTAAATAAGCACAAATATGAGAAGATCTTACAATATGGCACGAGGTTCACAACGAAAGGTTAGAAACTTTCAAAACTTGATTTTAACCGGTTAAAAGTTGATATAACAAAGTTTATGTGTATATAAATGTTTATAATTGAGATTTACAGAGTTTGAGATGAAGAATCGCTCCCTTTCTCTCTTTAGAAATTAGATTTCTCTCTCTACAACCTCCTTCTCTCTCTTCCCTCTTTTGAAAAGTGAGATGGGGGTCTATTATTTAAAGACCCGGCTAGCCGCGAGTCTACCTAAAGTAGTTACATGTACCTGTGGCTAGGCCTAGTGGGCCTTGTCGTCTCGAAGTTTGTTCCCTCCAAAGTCGAGATGTCTGCTGAAACATCCGTATCTTGCAAACCAGGAATCGTATGGAGGTGTGCCATACCTTTCTGGAAAGCTTTTTCCGAGAGCTACACAATAAAATTAGGCCTTCCCTATTTTGAATCTGGGAAGATGGTTCCATGACCAGAATAGCATGTTTAAGTATCCGTAGGTAGTCCGTTAATCTGTTTTGCGTAGTTTGCACTTGAAATTATTGTGATGGCTCTTTGTGACTCTATCCACAGCTGGAAGGCTATTGTTTATGTTGCATTGCCAACATTCCATCTTTTTCCCTCCTGGGGTTATCTCCGAGGTTGATATGGCTTTTGGCTGTCCCTCGGGGTTATCTCTGGGGTTTGACTACTGCCAACTCTGTTTTTCCTCAGCTTTGAGGTTGATTTAATATCCCATAAGATTGTCTCCAGGATGTGAAAAGATGATTTTTCCCTCCTTCTTAAGTTAGTAACAGGAAAACAAAATTTTGAGTGTCTATAAATGCCCCTCTTTGTCATATTTATGCCATGCAATGAAATGAACATGGCAAGATTACTAAAAACTTGAAATATGAAAAAATATGCTTAATGATGAAATGACAAATTATAGTATGATGTCATGAGTGCTAAATGCCTTCGTGGGAATTAGTTACCATGACTTTCAACACCAGATCCTTCCCGATGTCTTAACTGAGGCTGACACCAACAATTTACACCACTGAACCTTCCCGATGCTAATTTAATGAAGATAAACTGATATGTTTATATCTCGAAATGCTCTAAATGTCTCTGCTAGGGATAATTTTTCATTGCTAAAACCACCAGGTCTTTCCGATGTCTACGCTGGAGGTAGTTTTTAACGGCTTGCATCATCGAACCTTCCCGATGCCTATGCTGGAGGTAGTTTTCAATGGCTTGCATCATTGGATAATCTTGAGGCCTACCCTGAAGGTAGTTTTCAATGGCTTTCCGCATAGGTTGGTCCCAATGTTTTCACTGAAGATAATAACTTATATCGTCAGACATTTTTGACGATTTCATTGATTGATAATATATCAGATATTCTTGATGCCATTTCCTGGGGATCATCAGATCTTCCCGATGCCTACCTCGATGGTAGGTTTTAATGGCTGCCTACCTGACAATAACTTTTAACAATTTACATCATTAGATGATCTCGATGCCTACCCTTATGATAGTTTACAATGATTTACATCATTAGACTATCTTGATGGCTACCCTGACGGTAGTTTCAAATGGTTTACATCATCAGACAACCTCGAGGCCTACCTTGAAGGTAGTTTACAATGGTTTATATCATCGGACGATCTCGATGCCTATCCTGACGATAGTTTACAATGGTTTATATCATAGGATGATCTTAACGCCTACCCTGATGGTAGTTTCAATGGTTTACATCATCAGAAGATCTCGACTCCTACCCTGATGGTAGTTTACAATGTTTTACATCATCAAACTATCTTGATGCCTACCCCGATGATAGTTTACAACGGTTTACATCATCGAACAATCTCGATGCCTACCCTGACAGTAGTTTTCAATGGTTTACATCATCAGACGATCTCAATGCCTACCTTGACGGTAGTTTTCAACAGTTTACATCATCAGACAATCTCAATGCCTACCCTGACTGTAATTTTTAATGGTTTACATCATCGGACTATCTCGATGCCTACCCTGATGGTAGTTTACAATGGTTTGTATAATCGAATAATCTCGATGCCGACGGTAGTTTACAATGGTTTACAATACCAGATCTTTCGATATCTTTGCTGAAGTAATTTTAAATGACTTACACCACCGAATCCCTCCTGATGCTACGCTGGGGCTGACACCAACGGTTTACAATAACATATCTTTCGATATCTTTACTGAAGCAATTTGCAACGATTTGCACTATCAGATCCTTCCCGATGCTATGATGGGGCTGACACCAATGGTTTATATGAGGATTTACATTCATCAAAAGTTTCATACCATATTTCAGGGTTTTAGACACTTAACGCTTAATCGTGAAGAACCTTTTTTGTTGATTTAACTTTTTGGCTTCTAAGGAACTTGCCGGGACTTAAATTTGATAGAGCCGGAAGGGGTGGGACCCACCTGGCTCTATCATAGGTTAACCTGCGGCTACCATAGGTATAGTCGCGGTAGGACGCGGGTGGTTTTAATCCCCCCAGGCCCTTTGAAATGTTATTTTCAACTTGATTCCCTTCCAAAAATTTGAACCCCTCTTCTCAAATCTACCTATCTCAAGGTTCTTTTCCCAAAATCCGTCACCATACAATCGTTCTCCACATCGTAGGTTACGTTTACATCATTTTCTTACCCTTTATAAGGCAATTAAAAGTTTTTATTCAGGGATGGATTCTGGTAGGCCTAGTAACTCCAGCTCCCGTAGGGTTTCTTCTAGTGTTTGAAGGGCAGCTTCAGACGTTTCCTTTCCCCGTCCAACCCAACAGGTGCATAGGTTGACAAAGTCGACGATTCGTCCTATTAGAGTTAATAGGACAAGCGTTTCGAAGAAGGAGGATGATGTTCTTGTTATTTATCCAGTCCCTTCTTCATCTACCTTACGTCAGGATCTTCCCGGCAAACATGTGACTGTTCTTGATCTCTTAGGCGATCTGAGCTGTCATCCATCGGTTCATCTACATGGAAATGAGTTAATGGGATTTTTTTATATTTAATTGATTCTTCTTCCATTTTTGGCAATGTTTGAACCTTGACTTGAATGTAAAGCAAGTTCCCAGGTTTACTCAGTTGAGGGGGAACTGGTTCAACATCCATTCCTTATATAAGACTTTTCATCTTGAGTATCAGGCCCATATTAATTCCCGGGGTTTTGAGGCTTTCTTTTCCATTGCACCACAACATTTTTCGTGGGGTTATTTGAGAGCTTTGTCTGAGCGATAGTTTTATGAGAGTCAGTCACTCCATTTTCTAGACTGTGAGGTAGTGATGAAGCCAATAATTAGCGATACATCATAGGCTTGGAGTTTACCAAAGAGAGTGTGCATTTTATTACGGATATTTCCCCTGCTACTGTCTAATCCCTTTTGGGAGTTCCTCCTTCTGCCCTTAAGGGTAAAGCCGTTTATTTAGGTCCTCTAAGTATTGATACTGCCAATGGAGTTTTTACATAGCATATCCATGTAGATCAGAAGGAGAGAGATAGTATCCTACGGCACTTTTTTCTGACTATCATTAAGGGTTATTTCATTGTAGACAACTCCTCGACTATCATTTTTCCTTGGTTGGTGCTCTTCATGAGGTAGATCGCATAGGGATTTTGATTGGGGATCCTTTACCTTTTCCTATTTTGTTTGTGGGATGCATCTGTGCTAAGAGGGCGTGACAAATGCTTTGTTGGGTTTATACCCATTTCTGCCGGTGAGTAACTTTAATTGACTTTCATTTCCCACATTCAGATATTTTGATTTTTGGACTGATGTAGTTGATTTCTACCTTTTTTAGTTATGGGCTTATGAGAGGATCCTTTGCCTTTGTTCCATTACTACTTTAGGCTTAGAGACATATTCGTGGGGACGTCGATGACACTATTCTACTTTAGTGGAGGTCATTGTGGTGGAGAGCTTTACTCACTGTCGCTTGTAGTTGGAGATGTTGACTGCTGATGATGTTACATGTGTTCTTTATACCCTAGATCATCCTACAGTGGGCTTTGACGATGGTTTTTTAACAGGAGCAGAGTATGCCTTGTCTACCAGACAGATTCTCTTTCTGATCGAGGGAGGTTAGGAGCTCTATTTCGGAGAGCGAGCTATCGATGTATCACAAGGGAGATCCATATTCCATATCTTCCTTCGGATTGACTGTACTGGCCATTGTCCCAGCCCGTTACATATATTCCCTCGATGGGCTTGGATGGTTTCACGTTGTCCGATGGCCCTTATACTCATGACACTTTTTATCGGTGGTGGACTCCCCGTACTATTGGGGCTCAGACCCGTGCTACCTAATTCTTTGGAGACATGGTACCCAAATCTATGATGATGATAGATTAGATTACACGTGTCAGAGAACCGACTCACTTAGCGCAGATAGCGAGCTTGACCCAATAAGTGGAGCAGATGTCCTTTTTTATATTTGGACAGAGATCCTATGGATGTTGCTACTTTTTGTCCCTCTAGATCTGGTGCTAGTACCTCGGGCGATCCAAACACTAATCGTTTTGCTAGAGGAGATCCACCTGTGTACCGTCATGATATACCCTTTAATGGAGATACAGTGACTCAAGAAGAGTTAGCTCAGGTTGACTGGCTTGAAGAAGTAGATGTTAGGGATTTCTTTATGTAGGCCTTTGTTAGTTGTTGGGCGCCTATGCCCCATTTCCCTATACTTTTTATTTTCATTTTTAGAATAGAGATGCTTTAAGTTTTACGATGTATATAACGCTTTTCATTTATTGCACCTATTATATTGTCATTTATCTTGATGCATACATTATATGTCATGGAATTGCATTTATATTGATGAGTTAAAGTTGACCCCTGTATGGACTTGTGATACAATTATACATATGTCTTCTTCTTCCGTGACCCGTAATAATCACACACCTCACACTTGGATTGCCTCCTGTTTGAGGTCCTGGTATGACATTCTACCAGATTTGGATCGCCTCTCGGCAGGTCATATGCTGAGACATTCTATGTCCTTTCGGACTTTCCATGTTCCTGGTGGTTTTTAGAAGGTATATTGTCATGATGGATCCCTGATAGACAGGTTTTTAGAGATGTTAGAGATGTTTTTGTTGCTGAGGTGCTAGAGATGTTGTTGTTGCTGAGAGTGCTGCTCTCAGATCTTTCCTAGATAAGATAACATATTAGACTAGCGAGCTTTTGAGCCATCAGGACAGTACTATGCATACTATTGTGGAGCTTATGACCCGTATTGAGACAGTTTGGCAGGAGCTTAGGGATGTACAGAGAGGGATATGCTTTTAGAGTTGTTGGCCCATTTCGTTTTAGGTTTATAGCTTAGCTTTCATTTCTTGCATAGACTAGGTTAGTTACTTTTGTCATGCACTTGATACATTGTATATATCAAATAGTAACATATAGAAAGTAAATATATTTTAATTCACTTCTTTTTTGTATATGTTTTGACCTTATTTGATGATCACCATTTTTATCTCTGTGACTTGCTGTCTTGATGTATCACTGTCTTTTCCCTGATGAACTGACGTTGAGCTGCCGTAGGGTCTCTGAACATGGGTCTTAGATCTTCGGGTTTTTTTGATGTATAAGCTTTCAAGTATAATATTGGTATCTTGGGACTGGTATTTGGATTGATATTTATTTTAAGATAAAAAGGGTTTGGCTTTTCTTTTGAGGGTTAGACCGCACCATAGATGGCTGCCTACGTACTCCCGTGGATGGGGGAGATCAGGTCTGTGACGTCCCCAAAATAGGTATACAACACCCATTCTGAGTCGCCAAATACATGGTACAGAAAACAAACTACAACTTCAATAATACAATTGTCGTGAAAAATACGACAACACATACTGTGAGTTTAAAAACAAATATTGTCTTCTAGACAATATCCACACCCAAATAAGTCCTCAATACAATTATTCAAACACTATTTTACAGAAATAGTGAGGACTGCTAAAACATCTTTCTAGAACCATCACTCCATACCCCGACTAGATCCTGCTATGTTCTCACCTCCTGAGAAGAAAAATGGAACATAAATGAAAAGGGTGAGCTCAACTAGCCCAGTAAAGAATATTATGACTAAGATAATATACAACAAATTATCGTTAGTCTTCAACAGGGAAAATCTGATAGAATATAATCGACAACAAGTTTTAGATCAACAACTGCAGCGGAAACAACAAACCATTAGAAGAGTCAAGTAGAGAAAGAATTCTACTATCTTCTAAGATTTAAAAGTCCATCATCAATATTTTATCCCTGTAACATCGATTAATAATCATCTTTATCCAAATATTCATCTTTGCACTACAGGCCAAAGATATTCATTTGTATCACCTGTCAGTCATGTTCATCTCAACACCTATTCATCTTTGCACTACAGGCCAAAGATATTCATCAAGCAATCATACATCTTTGCACTACAGGCCAAAGATATTCAGTAATATCATCATTTAGGACTGAGGATGATGAAAAATATCTTAAAGAAAATGAATCCAGTGAGACAGAAGGACAAATAGTAGGGATTCGTATAACAGTTTATCCAAGATCAATAATACTTCATAATAATCAATTGTGAAGCAGAATTCAAAAAATAAAGATCAAAACATGGATACAATCAAAGATAGTAACCATAATAGACATCTTGGACAAAAAGAGAAAATTTTATTTTTTGGTGAATAGTGCCGTATTCGTGAATAGTACCGTATACGTGAATAGTGCCGTATACGTGAATAGTATCCCCGACACAAAAAGTTCCAAATTTGATAAAAACTCATATCAATATTTCAGCATAATGATATTGAAGAAAATAATATCATTAAGAAGAAAATAATATCCCTTACCTCAAGATATCAGTACTTCTGGTCGGAATACCGGTATAAGGCTGAAAGAAACTTGCTCTGATGAATAGAAACTCTCAAAGTATCTAAATACTCACAAAATACACTTAATAATCTAGAGAGAGAAAGAGAGAAAACTTGTTTCTGGTGTGATTTTCAATTCTAACTTAGCCCTCTATTTATAGGAAAATTTTAGTAGGCTTGACCTGCAACCTGATGACTTTACCTGCTACTATTCCCACCCACCACATTTGAAATATAATTCAGCACATTTCTTCACCAACCACAAGTGGGGCCCACAAATTCTAGAATTTTCCATCAAAATGATAAACTCCAAAAATTCAATAATTTCTGAACCAGTCATCTTGTAAAATTCATAATAAATCATACGTTCATTTTTAACGGTTCAAAATTTGTGGGCATATACTCAACTTATATATGTATAACATATCCAAAAATTACAACGATCCAACGGTCGGATTAAAAATTATAACCCCCGCAAAATATCTCAAAACCCCTAATTTTTAATACCTCCATTCCGACAAAAATACGGATAAAAACCTCAACATTAACTCCTTCATTTTTAACCACAAAAATATATCCCTCACATAAAATAAATATTTCCTTATCATATGAATCAATAATTAATTATTCACAAATAATATTACAGAATCACATTTATGACAACCAGGCCGTTCCCAGGAAAGAGGAGGCTTTTCAATAAGGATTTCTCCTTACTGGCGCGCAATTAGATGACCAAACCTCTCCTTAGACAGAACTTTCTAGACATTGCCAATAATGTTATCTAAGAATATTATTCAAATAATATGAATTATTGATCTGATAATGGAAAATACTGTGCAGCAACAATTATTGAAACAACAATAATATAAAATATCAACGCAGCAATTATTGAATCAATAAAATAAAATATTGAATAATAACTACTGTAACAATTATTGAGTAGTGCCTTCTTACGTAAAAATCAATAATTGGTGCAATACCGTGTGCTACTGTATTTTAACCACCGGGTATTCCAACAGTATTAACGGTAACAACTACGCCGTTATTTATAAATAACTTATACTTTTCGTTTTCTTTATCCAATCACTTTCCGTTATGGGGCCCACACAAGGCTGCGCCGTCGTACGAATATTCCCCGACAGCAAGAATATTCCACGACCAAACGAATATTCCCCGACAAAATGAATATTTTATAACCACTTGCTTATTTTGCAAAATTTGCACATTTCACCCATAACCAAAGTATTATATCAAATTAACCCCTTATTATTCACAATAATATTTAGAGAAAATTTGATTTTATTCATTAATAAGTTGGGGTCTTACAACTACCCCTCCTTATGAAATTTCGTCCTCGAAATTGACGTACGTACCTGATGTTTCAAAAAGGTGAGGATACCTCGCTTTCATTTCTGATTCCAACTCCCAGGTCATTTTTTCAATAGCATGGTTTCTCCACAAAACCTTAACTTGTGGTATAACCTTCGTGCGTAGGACATGCTCTTTCCAATCCAAGATCTTAACAGGTACCTCCTCGTACGTTAAATCTTCAGCTATCTCGTCTGGTTCTAACTCAATAATGTGGTTCGGGTTTTTAACATATTTACGAAGCATAGATATGTGAAAAATATTATGAACACGAGACATGCTTGGAGGTAATGCGAGTCTATATGCCACATTTCCTATTCGCTCAAGAATCTCAAATGGACCAACAAATCTTGGATTGAGCTTTCCTCTCTTCCCAAATCTTGTAACTCCCTTCCATGGTGCAACACGTAACAATACATGATCCCCAATATTAAATTCCACGTCCTTCCGATGAAGATCCGCATAACTCTTTTATCGATCCTGTGCCATTTGTATACGTTATCGAATCGTTTGGATCTTCTCTGTAGTAATGCGTACCAACTCTGGTCCCAACAATGTTGCTTCACCCACCTCATCCCAGCATACTGAAGAACGACATTTTCTTCCATACAACGCCTCGAATGGAGCCACACCTATGCTCGCCCGATAACTGTTGTTGTAGGAGAATTCCACCAATGGTAGGTACTTATCCCAACTCCCTTTGAGATCTAGGACACAAAGTCTTAATAGATTTTCAAGAGTTTGAATAGTCCTCTCTGATTGTCCGTCCGTTTGAGGATGGTATGCCGAACTAAATCGTAAATCTGTGCCCATAGCTTTCTGCAAGCTAACCCAAAATCGTGAAGTGAATCTTGGGTCACGATCCGAAACTATGGATACTGGCATGCCATGCAATCTCACAATCTCGTTCACGTACATACTAGCAAGACGTTCAAGGGAATAAGTCTCACGTATCGGCAAGAAATGAGCGGACTTGGTTAATCTATCAACAATAACCCAAATCGCATCTATGCCTTGAGAAACCTTGGAAAGACCCGTAAAAAAATCCATAGTATTGTATTCCCACTTCCATTTCGGAATCTCAAGTGGTTGCAATGGACCCTTTGGTACTTGATGCTCCGCTTTTACACGTTGACAAGTTAAACATCTCGAGATAAACTCCGCGATCTCTCTTTTCATATTGCTCCACCAAAATGTATGTCGAAGATCGTGATACATTTTGGTACTCCCAGGATGGATTGTAAACGGTGTGTTGTGTGCCTCCATCATTATTCTATGCTTCAAGTCAAAATCGTTAGGAACACAAAGTCTGGAGTTGACTCGAAGTATTCCTTCTTCATCGATTCTTGCTTCTGGAATAGCACCTTCTTGCACTTTCTTCTTCATACGCATCAACTCTATGTCCGTAGCTTGAGCAGCTTTAACTTTATCGATTAAAGTCGGTTCTACTCGTATATTTGATATTATCATATGGGTACTTGGAGCCTTCATCTCTATCTCCATCCTTTGCAAGTCATACAAAATGGGCCTTTGTGTTAACAACATTGCACTCGTACCCGCGTATGATCTTCTACTCAATGCGTCAGCTACTACGTTCGCTTTTCCAGGATGATATTGGATGGTATGATCGTAATCTTTCAACAGCTCAAGCCAACGTCGTTGCCGCATGTTGAGTTCCTTTTGGGTGAAGAAATATTTGAGGCTTTTATGATCCGTATAGATCTCCACTTTCTCCCCATACAGGTAGTGTCTCCAGATCTTCAACGCGAAAACGACTGCTGCCAACTCCAAATCATGAGTAGGATAATTCCTCTCATATTCTTTGAGTTGTCGCGAGGCATAGGCTATGACTTTTCCATGTTGCATGAGAACACATCCTAACCCTTTGCCTGAAGCATCGCTGTAGATAACAAATCCATCCGAACCATATGGTATTGTCAGAACAGGTGCCGAAATGAGTCTCCTCTTGAGTTATTGAAAACTCTTCTCACATTCCTCACTCCATACGAATTTTATATCTTTCCGAGTCAGCTGAGTTAACGGAGTAGCGATTCGAGAAAATCCTTCCACAAATCTCCGATAATAACCAGCTAAGCCCAGAAAGCTACGTACTTCGATTACTGACTTAGGTTGCTCTCAACTGTGACTCATATCCCAATCTTGGATAGTAAGTCACAATGACACTTATCAGTTTACTACCGCACGAATATGGCGTCCCCTACGGAGAGTCTGGATTCAGTGCATTCCACAAAGTAAGTCACCAGATAAAGGCTCGGGTACAAACTTCTACAGTTAGGTTTTTAACTCCTGAAGTTCAATAGGAGCCATTCGATATGATATTTTAGAAGTGAGTTTTGTACCAGATTCAAAGATGACACAAAATTCAATATCACGCGTAGGCCAAGAAATTCTTCAGGAAATACGTCAGGAAATTCACTAACAATAGAAATATCATTCAAATCTGACGTATTTTTGTTCAAGTCCATGACATGGGCTAAGAAAGCTTGACATTCATTTTTCAATAAACGAATGGCTTTATGGCTTGGTATGATAGCGATTGATTTTAGTGGTTTGGTTGCTTGAATTCGCATAACAGGTTGGTTAGGAATATGAAAACTAACAACCTTACGAAAACAATCAATTTTGGTATGATGAGTGGTTAACCAATCAATTCCTAAAATCACATCAAAAGCAAGTATCTTTAATGAGATAAGATCAACAGGTAATTTGATAGTGCCAACTTGGATCATGCAAGATTTATAAACTGTAGATGTAACGAAGGTTTCACCCAACGGAGTTTCAACAGATAAGTTAAAGTCCAATTTCTCCGGAGTCAAGTTTAAACGTTGAGCACAAGCAGGAGAGATAAAAGAATGGGTAGAACCGGTATCTAGTAAAGTATAAACTTCGTAAGAATTCAAGATTAGCTTACCCGTGATCACCTCGTTCGGGTTTCTCGCGTTTTGGCCAGTTATGATAAACGCTCTTCCAGGAACCGCTGATTTCGACTTATCCGGGACAACTTTTGGAGTCACCATCCCCGCTGAACTTGGTTTTACAACAGAACACTCTCGAGCTATATGACCCTCCTTTCCACAGTTATAACATACCTTGGATTGTTGTGGGCAGTTTGGGCTGATATGTACCTCTTTCCCACATTTGTAACATACGACCGGTGGTCGTTCTCCTCCCCTAGAAACAGTTGATGTTTGTGCTGACGTCTTCACGTTATCATTGTTGTACCTTCTCTTCTTGAAATCTCCTCCCGACTCGCTCCTTCTATTATCACGACCACGATTACCACCAGAGTGGTTACCGCTTTTGTCCGACTGTTTTCCTCCCTACTGGTTTTCATTGCTTCGATGACTGCCGCCACCGGTATGACCCTGGTTGTGGTCCCTCGGTTGCACATACTCATTATCTCGCTCTAATAATTGAGCCCTGTTTACAACATCTGAATATAAAGAAAATTTATGAGAGATAAGATATTGCCGAATCTCGGGTTTTAAACCTCTCAGAAACATCCTTGTCATTCGTTCCTCATTCTCGACCAAATGAGGTGCAAACCTGGATAACTCTGCAAACTTCACCTCGTACTGGGACACCGTCATGTTGTTTTGTTCCAGTCTAATAAACTCTACATCCTTCATATGACGAATACTTTCAGGAAAGTACTTGTCATTAAACAGTTTCTGAAATGTCTCCCAAGACATGCTGAGTGCGTCAGGCTGGGTACGCTTCACAGACTCTCACCAGTAGTCTGCCTCACCGCGGAACATAAAAGTGGCGAATGGAACCTTCTGTTCCTCCGTGCATCCCAAGACATCGAATATCTTAGTAATTTGCTTGACCCACGTTTCCGCCATGATCAGATCCGGCTTTCCCTTAAATTCTGGTGGTTCTAATTCTTTGAACTGCTTAGCTGTGACAAACCGCGCGTTATTATCATTTCCACCCGTATTCTGCACACGAGTCTCCCTCTTCTGATTTTGCATGAACTGTAAAAAACTCCTAAACATTCCATCATTCATCATTTGCTCGGTAACGTTGTTTATAGGAGGAATATTGCCTTCCTGTTGCACGTTCCCCTGGGCGGTGATCAAAGGTGTCTCCACGGTCTGATTTACTCCATTATTAACGTTCTCAGCTGCCATTCTTAAATACTACCATAAAACAAGGGTTAATAGTCATGTCATATATTATCCCTATACTCTGACCGACCGAATAAACACCAAATAAACTTAGTCAGGTCATACTAGCGAAGGAATTCCCCGTCTCTCCCCTCCTAGTTCTTGTCTCACATCTCAGCCAGGGATCATGTCCCTAAGCTCTGATACCAACTGTGACGCCCCCAAAATAGGTATACAACACCCATTCTGAGTCGCCAAATACATGGTACAGAAAGCAAACTACAACTTCAATAATACAATTGTCGTGCAAAATACGACAACACATACTGTGAGTTTAAAAACAAATATTGTCTTCTAGACAATATCCACACTCAAATAAGTCCTCAATACAATTATTCAAACACTATTTTACAGAAATAGTGAGGACTGCTAAAACATCTTTCTAGAACCATCACTCCATACCCCGACTAGATCCTGCTATGTTCTCACCTCCTGAGAAGAAAAATGGAACAAAAAGGAAAAGGGTGAGCTCAATTAGCCCAGTAAAGAATATTATGACTAAGATAATATAAAACAAATTATCGTTAGTCTTCAACAGGGAAAATCTGATAGAATATAATCGACAACAAGTTTTAGATCAACAACTGCAGCGGAAATAGCAAACCATTAGAAGAGTCAAGTAGAGAAAGAATTCTACTATCTTCTAAGATTTAAAAGTCCATCATCAATATTTTATCCCTGTAACATCGATTAATAATCATCTTTATCCAAATATTCATCTTTGCACTATAGGCCAAAGATATTCATTTGTATCACCTATCAGTCATGTTCATCTCAACACCTATTCATCTTTGCACTACAGGCCAAAGATATTCATCAAGCAATCATACATCTTTGCACTACAGGCCAAAGATATTCAGTAATATCATCATTTAGGACTGAGGATGATGAAAAATATCTTAAAGAAAACGAATCCAGTGAGACAGAAGGACAAATAGTAGGGATTCGTATAACAGTTTATTCAAGATCAATAATACTTCATAATAATCAATTGTGAAGCAGAATTCAAAAAATAAAGATCAAAATATGGATACAATCAAAGATAGTAACCATAATAGACATCTTGGACAAAAAGGGAAAATTTTATTTTTCGGTGAATAGTGCCGTATTCGTGAATAGTACCGTATACGTGAATAGTGTCGTATACGTGAATAGTAACCCCGACACAAAAAATTCTAAATTTGATAAAAACTCATATCAATATTTCAGCATATTGATATTGAAGAAAATAATATCATTAAGAAGAAAATAATATCCCTTACCTCAAGATATCAGTACTTCTGGTCGGAATACCGGTATAAGGCTGAAAGAAACTTGCTCTGATGAATAGAAACTCTCAAAGTATCTAAATACTAATAAAATACACTCAATAATCTAGAGAGAGAAAGAGAGAAAACTTGTTTCTGGTGTGATTTTCAATTCTAACTTAGCCCTCTATTTATAGAAAAATTTTAGTAGGCTTGACCTGCAACCTGATGGCTTTACCTGCTACTATTCCCACCCACCACATTTGAAATATAATTCAGCACATTTCTTCACCAACCACAAGTGGGGCCCACCAATTCTAGAATTTTCCACCAAAATGATAAACTCCGAAAATTCAACAATTTCTGAACCAGTCATCTCGTAAAATTCATAATAAATCATACGTTCATTTTTAACGGTTCAAAATTTGTGGGCATATACTCAACTTATATATGTATAACATATCCAAAAATTACCACGATCCAACGGTCGGATTAAAAATTATAACCCCCGCAAAATATCTCAAAAACCCTGATTTTTAATACCCCTATTCCGACAAAAATACGGATAAAAATCTCAACATTAACTCCTTCATTTTTAACCACAAAAATATATCCCTCACATAAAATAAATATTTCCTTATCATATGAATCAATAATTAATTATTCACAAATAATATTACAGAATCACATTTATGACAACCAGGCCGTTCCCAGGAAAGAGGGGGCTTTTCAATAAGGATTTCTCCTTACTGGCGCGCAATTAGATGACCAAACCTCTCCTTAGACAGAACTTTCTAGACATTGCCAATAATGTTATCTAAGAATATTATTCAAATAATATGAATTATTGATCTGATAATGGAAAATACTGTGCAGCAACAATTATTGAAACAACAATAATATAAAATATCAACGCAGCAATTATTGAATCAATAAAATAAAATATTGAATAATAACTACTGTAACAATTATTGAGTAGTGCCTTCTTACTTAAGAATCAATAATTGGTGCAATACCGTGTGCTACTGTATTTTAACCACCGGGTATTCCAACAGTATTAACGGTAACAACTACGCCGTTATTTATAAACAACTTATACTTGTCATTTTCTTCATCTAATCACTTTCCGTTATGGGGCCCACACAAGGCTGCGCCGTCATACGAATATTCCCCGACAGCAAGAATATTCCACGACCAAACGAATATTCCCCGACAAAATGAATATTTTATAACCACTTACTTATTTTACAAAATTTGCACATTTCACCCATAACCAAAGTATTATATCAAATTAACCCCTTATTATTCACAATAATATTTAGAGAAAATTTGATTTTATTCATTAATAAGTTGGGGTCTAACAAGGTCTTACGTAGTTCAGGCTAACCTTTAAAGACTTGACTTGATGATTTGATGATTTTTTTGACCGGGATGGTGACTGTAAAGGTTTAGACATAGTACCTTTTGACAGAGTCTGAATTGATAAGTTGGGGAAATTCTTTGCCATCCATTTCTTGCAATCTATGGGCTCCTCCTGATAACATTTCCTTGACAATGAAAGGGCCTTCCAAGTTTGGGGAAAATTTTCCTTTGGTTGCATCTTGATTTGAGATGACCTTTTTCAACAGTAGGTCATTTTCTTTGAATTGCCAAAGATGGACCTTCTTATTGTAGGATTTAGTAATCCTTTGCTAATATAACTAACCATGAAATATGTCGTCAACTCTTTTCTCATCCATCAGAGATAATTAGTTGTACTGGTCTTGCAAACACTGATCTTCTTCTATTTTGGCATTTATTAACACTCTTAATGATGTCATTTCCACTTTTATGGGAAGTACTACTTCTATGCCATATACCAATGAATAGGGGGTCGCCCAAGTAGAAGTGCACATTAATATTTTGTATGCTAACAAAGTCAGAGGCAATAAGTCAGGCCATCCTTTGTGATTGGAAGTCATCTTTTGCATGATCTTCTTGATGTTTTTGTTGGCTGCTTCAACAATACCGTTCATCTTGGAACGGTAGATGACGGAATTGAGATGCTTGATGTTGAATTTACCACATAATTCCTTCATCATTTAATTGCTTAGATTCTTGGCATTAGTTGATACGATCACCTCCGGTTGTCCGTATCGACATATTACATTATTTTTGATGAAACTGATTCCACCCACTTGATTGAGTAATCGATCATGGTAAAGATGAACCTATGACCGTTGTTGTCTTTAGGCTCTATCAGCCCCAATCACGTCCATCCCTCACATGGAAAAGGGTCATGGCGAACTCATATAATGTAGTTTGTTTAGAGGAGCGCGGATATCATTTCCATGGATTTGGCATTAATGACATCTCTTGACGTGGTCATCACTATCTCCTTTAATGGAGAGCCACTAATGCCCTATTTTTAGTATCTTCTTGGCCAGTAAGGGGCTGCTCATGTGTGGTCCACATATTCCACCATGCACTTCATTCATAAGCCTCTAAGCTTAGTCTTTGTCAAAGCATCTTAAGAAGCCCATTTCAGTATCTCTTTTGTAAAGAGCATCTCCGCTTAAGTAGAATTTCATGGCCATGTTATGAATCCGCTTTCTTTCAGCTTGTCTCGCCTCAATGGGCGTTGACCCATCACACATATATTCTTTGATATCCTGGTACTAGGTCTGTTTGATGGGAGGTAGTTCAATTGATACTTTTTTGATGTAATTTCCATAGGCTGGTGCTATTTGGTTTGTGAATTTGATATCAGGGAGTCCCTTCCTTGAGGAGATGCGGTCTAATGAAGCCAATATTGCTAGTGCATCAAGGAAATCATTTCGATTCTGAGGAATGTGTATGAAGGCTATAACTTTAAACTCCATAGCCATTTTGATAACCTACCTATGGTAGGGCAACACATGTAATTCTTTGGTGTGATAGGTCCCGGTGGTTTGCTTAATGACCAATTCGGAATCCCTAAAGACCGTTAGCTATTTGATACCCATTGATCGGGAAAATTTTAATCCCATTATATAGCCTTGATATTCAGCTGTGTTGTTGGTGTTGACAAATTGTAGCTTGGTGGCCATGGTATACTGTTCTCCACCGATGGATACGAGAACTGCCCTTGATACCACGCCTTCCATGTTTGCAGAACTATCGAAGTATAATTTCCAGAATTGACCCATATCTTCTTGATGGTTTTGGTAAACTATCATTATACCATCTTTAAGGAACTAAGTTTCCAACGGTTTGAAGTCCCCTGATGGTGCTTCAGCTAGTTGATCCGCAATTCCTTGACCCTTAATGGCTTTTTGTGTTACATAGATGATGTTGAATTGCTGGAGGATTACCTGCCACATTGACAATCGATAATTTAACATGGGCTTGCTGAAAATGTATTTCTAAGGAGCAATGCGGAATATGAGATAGGTTATGTGCCCTTTAAGGTAATGATGTAACCTAATGGCGGCCCATACTAAAGCACATCAGGTCTTTTCAATCAAGGTGTATTTCTGTTCACAGCTACTAAGTCTTTTATTGAAGTAATAGATGGCTCTTTCCTTGCCTCTATCATTTTTCTACCCCAGCATGGAACCCAGGGCATTGGAATTGACTATTATGTATATAAAAAGTGGAACTTTTTCCCTTGGAGGTACCAAAATAGGAGCTTCTATCAACTGTTTCTTGATGGCAAGGAAAGATTTTTGACAATCCTCATTCCACTTCTCGAAGAATTTTTCCTCAATAACTTGAAAATGGGTCACAAGTTGTGGTGAGTTGGGAGATGAATCAGCTAATAAAATTAATTCTTCATAGAAATCCACGTATATCCTTCTCATCATTTGTAACATTACAGGTCATGATTATACCGAATAATTCCTGGTCATAATCATACCAATCAACAGTTCATCTATGCAATACGAGCCAAAGATGACTTTCATCACAATATAAGCATGAGGATGATGACAATGCTATAAGAATTCAATCAAACGAAATCAAGAATAAATATTAAAGATTTTTAATTTATCCAGAGTTTAAAAATATCCAAATTGACAACATGATAACTTATTTGTGGAGTAAAATTCAAGAATAATATCCATGTATCAAAAATAATTTGGACATAAAAGAAATCAATTTTCTGGGTGAATAGTATGCAGGTGAATAGCACCCCATGAATAGTACCCTGGCTTGAAAAGATTAAAATTTAACAAGAATGTCCAAAAAAATATTCCTGTGAAAGGATACTAGATGAAGCGTAAATTTCAAGAATATTCTACTAATTTCACGGAGTATAGAAGTAAAACATATCAACATGAGTGTAGAATTAGGAATACGAAACGAAATAATATTACTTACATACTACAGAGTATGGAAGAAAATATATATATGTAATAAGAAAAACTGAGATAACTTTCTACCTATTATTTTGAAAAATGAGTAAGTGGGGGTTCATATAATAAGCCAAATTTACAACAAATACTTCATAAAATACCCCTCTATTTATCTCAATTCACTTGGCTTCACAAAACACATTTTTAATAACATTCATCGTTAATATTATAACTCACAATATTAACAACCAAATCATTCTCAGGAAAGAGGGGTTTTTTCGATAAGAATTCCTCTCTATTGGCACGCAATTAGGTGACCAAACCCCTTTCCTCGACAGAACTTTTTAGATATCGACAAGAATGCAAATAATAATATGAATAACTTTGTTGTCTCAATTATTGATTTAATAATATAAAATATTGTGACAATAATTGAATCAATAACGTGAGAATATATATGCAGCAATTACTATGACAATAATTGAATAAAATCGAGTGACTTCTCATGTAAGCATCAATAATCAAAGATATTGTTCAATACTGTGTGCTAATATGCACCCACACGTACACTAGTACAAAGTAGTAAATAGACAAAACTTAAACCACAACGTTTTTATAAAAAAACGTTGTGGTATTTTTGTTCACAACGATTTTCACAAAACGTTGTAGATATATATGAAAAAACGTTATCTATTTAAATGGGAATTTTTTGGTTTTAACTAGATAATGTTTTTAAAAAAACGTTATCTATGTAAAAAACAAGAAGCAAAAAATCGCACTCAAGTAAGTTCAGTTTCGTTCCCTTTCTTCAGGTTTCCTTCTCTCTTTCAGTTTTTTCTCTTCATTTTTCCTTCTCTCTCCAGTTTTCCTTCTCTCTCTTCAGTTTTCCTTCTCTCTATCTGCTCTTTGGTTGTGTTCTTATTGGGTGTACGTTCTATCTGAGGCTAAAATTTGATAATTGAATTGGGTGTTTGATGATAAGTTGTTTTAGGGCTAGGTTTTCATCGTAAGTTCTTCATCTCTTTGGATTTGTTCTTGCATGTGTTTATTGTCAACCCATTTGCAGTCTTTGTGTATATAAACGTGTTTGAGGTGCTCAATTTGTTTTGTTATAATGCCTTTTCTACTTTCATAGTGGTAGCATAGTGGTGGCTGCGATGGCAGCAGTGGTGGTTTCTTTGTCTCGTCCACTAAAAAATAGGTTTTAATTTCTCCCTTGTTAATTTTCCCTAAAATTTAGTTTTTAATTAGAAATTTTACAATATTTGGAGCTAATTAGGGTTATAATATTAATGAGACCCATTTCTTCAATTTTAGATATCTGTGAGACCCATTTTGGATTTTACTTTTTTGATGTTGGATTTGTCGGACCTCCATATGTAATCAATGGTGCCACTGAGCATATGAGTTTTTATATACATTTGTTAGTCTATGTATAGTGATTTTTACTAACTTTGGTATTGCTATAAAATATTAAATGGTATTTGAAGTTCTCTTGGTTTTAAAGTTAAACCTTAGTGTTTGACAAATTTTATAGTTTTTTCTCCCCTCTTTTGTAATCAATTCCCCCGTCCCATGTTTGGATCCAAAGAATACCTATACATACCTGAGATTTAGTAGTAATTCGAATATACAATGAATTACTACTAAACCTGAGATTTAGTAGTAATTCATTGTTATTTTCAGGATAGTCATGGGATGGGGCTGCATAAAATTACTACTAAAATATTTATGGGAATAGCCTTTCTTCTTTCTATTTTGAATGGTGAGTTCTCTAGACTTGATAGTGATCCCCTGATGAATGTGCTTAAATGATAAGGATTGTTGGCTTTTGTATTCTAGTCTAGTTTTAATAATGCTTGTCTTGGTCTTATAATTTAACTAAATGTACACATCTTTTTGTGCAGAGCATGTGCATATATGATTAACACATGTGATCTGTCATGTTGTATAGTAGCCACCAATAACTCCACTGAAAATCATTAAAAGGCCCGGAAGGGTAGTTGTTGGGTAAAATCTAGTAACGCACAACACGTAAGTATACATGGTCAACAAGTAATAAAGTGAAAGTAGAGTATCGTTCCCACAGAGAATTAGTTAACCAGAATTACCAAGTACTAACCTATAACCAATTTAATCTTATTTAAACAAATGATTAAATATTTTAATTTAAAATAATTAATTAAACTATTACTAACTATCCCTAGAATGAAACAAGATAATGAAGACTCGAGATTGCAAATTCACTTATTGTTTCATGTAAGTCAACACACTTCCTGTTAAGCCAAGTTATCTATACTGGATTATTAATCAAGAACATGAAAGTAAAATATGGTCATCTCTCAATGCACCATATTCATATCAAATGAAATCCACAGATAATAGAATCAAATTGAACACCCTAATTACCTAACCCACTATATCTCCATGTGAATTACCATTTAAAAGGGCTTAAGTACAAGTTCTTATTAGACTGCATATGGCGTAAAGGCATATCTCTATCCTAAACACGAATCATGAATTCCATCTATGCAGAAATCACAAACATATGCTATCATGATCATATCTAAATCTATACTTCATCTCTCGAGTTCATATAGATTATCACGGTAAATGTTAGCTAGGCAATTAAGCAATTAGGTCCAAATCATAATAGACAATCGAAATATAGCTAATAAGACTAACAAAGAAGCATATCAAAGTAAACTACACAATAAAATCCCTAGTAATATCAAAAAGAGTTTAATTCATAACGGAACTAGAATCCATCATCCACAATTGATTAAACATTAAAAGATACAAATAGATAAGAAAAGAAATTAGAATTGAGATAAACAAATATGTATTCTCTTGCTTCTAATCTATTTCTCCAATGATGATCAATAGCTTCAATCTTCAATTCTAATCTAATCTAGAGTTCCTAATCTACTATAATCTAATCCAATGGAATTCTTCTTCTCTTCTAGTAAAAATCTCCCCTCTAATCCTTGTGATTCTCTTCCTTTTATAAGCTTTTTTATCTATCTTTAAGTCCTCTTGGAAGTCCTTGAGGCAATCGAATCGAAACAATCCTTCTCCAACTCAAATTCGGGCAAAAAAAATAGATTTTCTGCGCATACCCCCGCCCGACGGGGGTTTATACACTAAAAGGGCCTGCCCCGATGGGGGTCCATTATGTTTTCCAGCTGCTATGGCCGCCCCGACGGGGGTTTTGTTAAGGAAAAGCCCGCCCCGGCAGGGGTCCATTTTCTGCCACAGTGTGCTCTGGTAAAATGGTCATAACTTTTGATCCGGAAGGAGTTACGGGGTCTGCCACCTATTAAATCGAAGCTATCAATGAGCTCTACAACTTTAATTCTTTGAGATTTGACAGATTCAGATTGGATGAAGATGGAATCGGGCTTGATGTAGATGCTATATAAATTGCAAACATGAGAACTCTTAACTTTGATCTTTGTTGATAAAAAGGCCATAACTCTCACATCCGAACTCCGATTGGGATGATTCAAGATGTTCTGAAAAGATAAGAAGAACATCTACAGTATAATCCAAGTTCCAAGCTAAGAATGTGCATCCAACTTAGTGTTAAAAGCCCTGCAATCTTCCCTTCTTGTATTTCCTTACATATTTTAGTCCAAAAGATGTCCGAATTGCTATCCCTTGCTTTTTCATGCCAATAGTCGCCTTTTTCTTGCGTTTTCATACTCAAGCATATAATCTACAAAATAAACACAAAATGCATGAAAAATAACTAAGAAACATGAGTTTGAGCAACTAATTCAAGTAACAGATACCGGATAAGTAGGTATAAAACCTACTTATCAGTAGTTCCTACATTGAAGTTAGTATGTCAAGTGATTGAAAATATTCCATGATGTAATGAATTTAGCCAAACACACTCATGCTGCTAAGTTGTATGGTACTACAGCAGCATAGATTTTATAGCTTGACATCATTAGAAACACCTTGAGAAAGATTGTAGTATTAATGAATTAAAGAAGATACTCGATTTATTTATCGATCTTAGGTATCCATACATTTTAGCCTCTTCCTTTGACTGGATCCTATAGAAACTAATATATTATTTCATCTTTGTGTCTGTAAAAATCTTTTCCCCATGCACTACTAGGTCTATTTAGTTGCTTAGGTCAACAACTTTGTGCATAAGCTATATTATAATGGGTAACTTTTTTATCACAGAGTTATCTACTAATGTATAAAAATAATCAGGACATATGCAGTTAAGTATGGCACCGACAATTTTCTTATGCGCGCGTACTATTGTGTTTGAGTTTTTATTCTATGTGAAGTGTGTTTCTTGATGCCTTTTGTAAGACCCCGAATTTTATGAAATAAAAGTATTCAATTTTTCTTATAATTACAATTCAATAAATGGTTAAATTGATAAAAAGTTAAAGTTATGGGTGAAATGTGAAAACTTTTCAAAATACGCAAGTGGTTATAAAATATTCATTGTTGTCGGGGAATATTCGTTTAGTCGTGGAATATTCTTTCTGTCGGGGAATATTAGTATGACGGCGCAGCTATTTGTGGGCCCATAACGAATAACTGTCGGATGAAGATAACGACAAAAATTGAGTTTTTATAATTAACAGCGTAGTTGTTACCGTTAACACTGTTGGAATACCCGGTGGTTAAAATACAGTAATACACGTTGTTACACAGTAGCACACAGATTGCACAGTATTTTTAAATTATTGATTCTTACGGAGGAATGCACTACTCAATAATTGTTACAGTAGTTACTGTTCAATATTTTAATTTATTGATTCAATAATTGCTACGTTGAAATTTTTTATTATTGTTGTTCAATAATTGTCATTGCACAGTATTTGTAAGACCCCAACTTATTAATGAATAAAATCAAATTTTCTCTAAATATTATTGTGAATAATAAGGGGGTTAATTTGATATAATACTTTGGTTATGGGTGAAATGTGCAAATTTTGCAAAATAAGCAAGTGGTTATAAAATATTTATTTTTGGTCGGTGAATATTCGGTTGGTCGTGGAATATTCTTGCTGTCGGGGAATATTCGTACGACGACGCAGCCTTGTGTGGGCCCCATAACGGAAAGCGATTGGATGAAGAAAACGACAAGTATAAGTTGTTGTTACCGTTAATACTGTTGGAATACCCGGTGGTTAAAATACAGTAGCACACGGTATTGCACCAATTATTGATTCGTACGTAAGAAGACACTACTCAATAATTGTTATAGTGATTACTGTTCAATATTTTATTTTATTGGTTCAATAATTGCTGCATTGATATTTCATATTATTGTTGTTTCAATAATTGTTGCTGCACAGTATTTTCATTTATCAGATCAATAATTCATATTATTTGAATAATATTATTAGATAACATTATTGACAATGTCTAGAAAGTTCTGTCTAAGGAGAGGTTTGGTCATCTAATTGCGCGCCAGTAAGGAGAAATCCTTATTGGAAAGCCCCCTCTTTCCTGGGAACGGCCTGGTTGTCATAAATGTGATTCTGTAATATTATTTGTGAATAATTAATTATTGATTCATATGATAAGGAAATATTTATTTTATGTGGATATAAATGAGGGATATATTTTTTGTGGTTAAAAATGAAGGAGTTAATGTTGAGGTTTTTGTCAGTATTTTTGTCGGAATGGAGGTATTAAAAATCAGGATTTTTGAGATAGTTGCGGGGGTTATAATTTTTAATCCGACCGTTGGATCGTGGTAATTTTTGGATATGTTATACATATATAAGTTGAGTATATTTCCACAAATTTTGAACCGTTAAAAATGAACGTATGATTTATTACGAATTTTACAAGATGACTGGTTTAGAAATTGTTGAATTTTCGGAGTTTATCATTTTGGTGGAAAATTCTAGAATTGGTGGGCCCCACTTGTGGTTGGTGAAGAAATGTGCTGAATTATATTTCAAATGTGGTGGGTGGGAATAGTAGCAGGTAAAGCCATCAGGTTGCAGGTCAAACCTACCAAAATTTTCCTATAAATAGAGGGCTAAGTTAGAATTGAAAATCACACCAGAAACAAGTTTTCTCTCTTTCTCTCTCTAGATTATTGAGTGTATTTTGTGAGTATTTAGATACTTTGAGAGTTTCTATTCATCAGAGCAAGTTTCTTTCAGCCTTATACCGGTATTCCGACCAGAAGTACTGATATTTTGAGGTAAGGGATATTATTTTCTTCTTAAATGATATTATTTTCTTCAATATCATTATGCTGAAATATTGATATGAGTTTTTATCAAATTTGGAACTTTTTGTGTCGGGGGTTACTATTCACGTATACGGCACTATTCACGTATACGGCACTATTCACGAATACGGCACTATTCACCGAAAAATAAAATTTTTCCTTTTTGTCCAAGATGTCTATTATGGTTACTATCTTTGATTGTATCCATGTTTTGATCTTTATTTTTGAATTCTGCTTCACAATTGATTATTATGAAGTATTATTGATCTTGGATAAACTGTTATACGAATCCCTACTATTTGTCCTTCTGTCTCATTGGATTCGTTCTCTTTAAGATATTTTTCATCATCCTCAGTCCTAAATGATGATATTACTGAATATCTTTGGCCTGTAGTGCAAAGATGTATAATTACTTGATGAATATCTTTGGCCTGTAGTGCAAAGATGAACAGGTGTTGAGATGAACATGACCGACTGATGATACAAATGAATATCTTTGGCCTGTAGTGCAAAGATGAATATTTGGTTAAAGATGATTATTAATTGATGTTACAGGGATAAAATATTGATGATGGACTTTTAAATCTTAGAAGATAGTAGAATTCTTTCTCTACTTGACTCTTCTAATGGTTTGTTGTTTCCGCTGCAGTTGTTGATCTAAAACTTGTTGTCGATTATATTTTATCAGATTTTTCCCTGTTGAAGACTAACGATAATTTGTTGTATATTATCTTAGTCATAATATTCTTTACTGGGCTAGTTGAGCTCACCCTTTTCCTTTTTGTTCCATTTTTCTTCTCAGGAGGTGAGAACATAGCAGGATCTAGTCGGGGTATGGAGTGATGGTTCTAGAAAGATGTATTAGCAGTCCTCACTATTTCTGTAAAATAGTGTTTGAATAATTGTAATGAGGATTTATTTGAGTGTGGATATTGTCTAGAAGACAATATTTGTATTTAAACTCACAGTATGTGTTGTCGTATTTTGCACGACAATTGTATTATTGAAGTTGTAGTTTGCTTTCTGTACCATGTATTTGGCGACTCAGAATGGGTGTTGTATACCTATTCTGGGGGCGTCACAGTTGGTATCAGAGCTTAGGGATATGATCCCTGGCTGAGATGTGAGACAAGAACTAGGAGGGGAGAGACGGGGAATTCCTTCGCTAGTATGACCTGACTAAGTTTATTTGGTGTTTATTTGGTCGGTCAGAGTATAGGGATAATATATGACATGACTATTAACCCTTGTTTTATGGCAGTATTTAAGAATGGCAGCTGAGAACGTTAATAATGGAGTAAATCAGACCGTGGAGACACCTTTGATCACTACCCAGGGAAACGTGCAACAGGAAGGCAATATTCCTCCTGTAAACAACGTTACCGAGCAAACGATGAATGATGGAATGTTTAGGAGCTTTTTGCAGTTCATGCAAAATCAGACGAGGGAGACTCGTGTGCAGAATACGGGTGGAAATGATAACAACGCGCGGTTTGTCACAGCTAAGCAGTTCAAAGAATTGGGACCACCAGAATTTAAGGGAAAGCCGGATCCGATCATGGCGGAAACGTGGGTCAAGCAAATTACCAAGATATTTGATGTCTTGGGATGCACGGAGGAACAGAAGGTTCCATTCGCCACATTTATGTTCCGCGGTGAGGCAGACTACTGGTGGGAGTCTGTGAAGCGTACCCAGCCTGACGCACTCAACATGTCCTGGGAAACATTTCAAAAACTGTTCAATGACAAGTACTTTCCTGAAAGTATTCGTCATATGAAGGAGGTTGAGTTTATTAGACTGGAACAAAACAACATGACGGTGTCCCAGTACGAGGCGAAGTTTGCAGAGTTATCCAGGTTTGCACCTCATTTGGTCGAAAATGAGGAACGAATGACGCGGATGTTTCTGAGAGGTTTAAAACCTGAGATTCGTCAATACCTTATCTCTCATAAATTTTCTCTGTATTCAGACGTTGTCAACAGGGCCCAATTATTAGAGAGAGATAATGAGTATACTCAACCGAGGGACCACAACCAGGGTCATACCGGTGACAGCAATCATCAGAGCGATGATAACCAACGAGGAGGGAAAAATACGAACAAAGGCGGTAACCACTCGGGTGGTCATCGTGGCCATGATAATAGGAGAGGTGAGTCAAGTGGAAATTTCAGAAAGAGGAGATTCAACAATGACGGGAAGACATCAGCACCAGCACCAGCACCAACAACAAATTTTAGGGGAGGAGAACGACCGCCAGTTAGATGTTACAAATGCGGGAAAGAGGGACATATCAGCCCAAACTGTCCACAACAATCCAAGGTGTGTTACAACTGTGGGAAGGAAGGCCACATCGCTCGAGATTGTACTATAGCGAAACCAAGTTCAGCGGGAGTGGTGATTCCAAGGGCTGTCCCGGATAAGGCGAAATCAGCGGTTCCTGGAAGAGCGTTTGTCGTAACTGGCCAAAACGTGAGAAACCCGAACGAGGTGATCACGGGTAAGCTAATCTTGAATTCTTGCGAAGTTTATACTTTACTAGATACCGGTTCTACCCATTCTTTTATCTCTCCTGCTTGTGCTCAACGTTTAAACTTGACTCCGGAGAAATTGGACTTTAACTTATCTGTTGAAACTCCGTTGGGTGAAACCTTCGTTACATCTACAGTTTATAAATCTTGCATGATCCAAGTTGGCACTATCACATTACCTGTTGATCTTATCTCTTTAAAGATACTTGCTTTTGATGTGATTTTAGGAATTGATTGGTTAACCACTCATCATGCTAAAATTGATTGTTTTCGTAAGGTTGTTAGTTTTCATATTCCTAACCAACCTGTCATACGAATTCAAACTACTAAACCACTAAAATCAGTCACTGTCATATCAAGCCACAAAGCTATTCGTTTATTGAAAAACGGATGTCAAGCTTTCTTAGCCCATGTTATGGATTTGAACAAAGACAAGTCAGATTTGAATAATATTTCTATTGTTAGAGAATTTCCCGATGTATTTCCTGAAGAACTTCCCGGTCTACCCCCGGAACGAGAAATTGAATTCTTTATTGACCTTGAACCCGGTACAAAGCCCATTTCTAAAACCCCATATCGAATGGCTCCTATTGAACTTCAGGAGTTAAAAGTCCAACTACAGGAGTTGTTGGACATCGGTTTTATTCGTCCTAGTACGTCTCCTTGGGGTGCTCCTGTTTTATTCGTAAAGAAGAAAGACGGGAGTATGCGACTTTGTATTGACTATCGAGAATTGAACCATGTCACCATCAAGAATAGGTATCCGCTACCTCGCATTGATGACCTGTTTGACCAGTTGCAAGGAGCACAATTCTTTTCAAAGATCGATCTTCGTTCTGGATATCATCAGCTGAAGATTAAAACTGAGGATATTCCAAAGACTGCCTTCAGAACTCGGTACGGGCATTATGAATTCTTAGTAATGTCTTTTGGATTGACTAATGCTCCTGCTGCCTTCATGGATATGATGAACCGTGTATTCAAAGAATATTTGGATCAGTTCGTTGTTGTCTTTATTGATGACATCCTCATCTATTCCAAAAGCCGTGAAGATCATGAGCGCCATTTGAAGCTGGTACTGCAAAGGCTTCGTGAAAACAAGCTATATGCCAAACTGAAGAAATGCGAGTTCTGGCTTGAGGAAGTAGCATTCCTTGGGCACGTGGTGTCAAAACATGGAGTATCTGTCGACCCGGCGAAGATTGAAGCCATACAAAGTTGGGAGCAACCGAAGTCGGTAACCGAAGTACGTAGCTTTCTGGGCTTAGCTGGTTATTATCGGAGATTTGTGGAAGGATTTTCTCGAATCGCTACTCCGTTAACTCAGCTGACTCGGAAAGATACAAAATTCGTATGGAGTGAGGAATGCGAGAAGAGTTTCCAAGAACTCAAGAGGAGACTCATTTCGGCACCTGTTTTGACAATACCATCTGGTTCGGATGGATTTGTTATCTACAGCGATGCTTCAGGCAAAGGGTTAGGATGTGTTCTCATGCAACATGGGAAAGTCATAGCCTATGCCTCACGACAACTCAAAGAATATGAGAGGAATTATCCTACTCATGATTTGGAGTTGGCAGCAGTCGTTTTTGCGTTGAAGATCTGGAGACACTACCTGTATGGGGAGAAAGTGGAGATCTATACAGATCATAAAAGCCTCAAATATTTCTTCACCCAAAAGGAACTCAACATGCGGCAACGACGTTGGCTTGAGCTGTTGAAAGATTACGATCATACCATCCAATACCATCCTGGAAAAGCAAACGTAGTAGCTGACGCATTGAGTAGAAGATCATATGCGGGTACGAGTGCAATGTTTTTAACACAAAGGCCCATTTTGTATGACTTGCAAAGGATGGAGATAGAGATGAAGGCTCCAAGTACCCACATGATGATATCAAATATACGAGTAGAACCGACTTTAATCGATAAAGTTAAAGCTGCTCAAGCTACGGATATAGAGCTGATGCGTATGAAGAAGAAAGTGCAAGAAGGTGCTATTCCAGAAGCAAGAATCGATGAAGAAGGAATACTTCGAGTCAACTCCAGACTTTGTGTTCCTAACGATTTTGACTTGAAGCATAGAATAATGATGGAGGCACACAACACACCGTTTGCAATCCATCCTGGGAGTACCAAAATGTATCACGATCTTCGACATACATTTTGGTGGAGCAATATGAAAAGAGAGATCGCGGAGTTTATCTCGAGATGTTTAACTTGTCAACGTGTAAAGGCGGAGCATCAAGTGCCAAAGGGTCCATTGCAACCACTTGAGATTCCGAAATGGAAGTGGGAACACATTACTATGGATTTTGTTACGGGTCTTCCCAAGGTTTCTCAAGGCATAGATGCGATTTGGGTTATTGTTGATAGATTAACCAAGTCCGCTCATTTCTTGCCGATACGTGAGACTTATTCCCTTGAACGTCTTGCTAGTATGTACGTGAACGAGATTGTGAGATTGCATGGCATGCCAGTATCCATAGTTTCGGATCGTGACCCAAGATTCACTTCACGATTTTGGGTTAGCTTGCAGAAAGCTATGGGCACGGATTTACGATTCAGTTCAGCATACCATCCTCAAACGGACGGACAATCAGAGAGGACTATTCAAACTCTTGAAGATCTATTAAGACTTTGTGTCTTAGATCTCAAAGGGAGTTGGGATAAGTACCTACCATTGGTGGAATTCTCCTACAACAACAGTTATCAGGCGAGCATAGGTATGGCTCCATTTGAGGCGTTGTATGGAAGAAAATGTCGTTCTCCAGTATGCTGGGACGAGGTGGGTGAAGCAACATTGTTGGGACCAGAATTGGTACGCATTACTACAGAGAAGATCCAAACGATTCGACAACGTATACAAACGGCACAGGATCGACAAAAGAGTTATGCGGATCTTCATCGGAAGGACGTGGAATTTAATATTGGGGATCATGTATTGTTACGTGTTGCACCATGGAAGGGAGTTACAAGATTTGGGAAGAGAGGAAAGCTCAATCCAAGATTTGTTGGTCCATTTGAGATTCTTGAGCGAATAGGAAATGTGGCATATAGACTCGCATTACCTCCAAGCATGTCTCGTGTTCATAATGTTTTTCACATATCTATGCTTCGTAAATATGTTAAAGACCCGAACCACATTATTGAGTTAGAACCAGACGAGATAGCTGAAGATTTAACGTACGAGGAGGTACCTGTTAAGATCTTGGATAGGAAAGAGCATGTCCTACGCACGAAGGTTATACCACAAGTTAAGGTTTTGTGGAGAAACCATGCTATTGAAGAAATGACCTGGGAGTTGGAATCAGAAATGAAAGCGAGGTATCCTCACCTTTTTGAAACATCAGGTACGTACGTCAATTTCGAGGACGAAATTTCATAAGGAGGGGAGGTTGTAAGACCCCAACTTATTAATGAATAAAATCAAATTTTCTCTAAATATTATTGTGAATAATAAGGGGTTAATTTGATATAATACTTTGGTTATGGGTGAAATGTGCAAATTTTGCAAAATAAGCAAGTGGTTATAAAATATTTATTTTTGGTCGGTGAATATTCGGTTGGTCGTGGAATATTCTTGCTGTCGGGGAATATTCGTACGACGACGCAGCCTTGTGTGGGCCCCATAACGGAAAGCGATTGGATGAAGAAAACGACAAGTATAAGTTGTTGTTACCGTTAATACTGTTGGAATACCCGGTGGTTAAAATACAGTAGCACACGGTATTGCACCAATTATTGATTCTTACGTAAGAAGGCACTACTCAATAATTGTTACAGTAGTTATTATTCAATATTTTATTTTATTGATTCAATAATTGCTGCGTTGATATTTTATATTATTGTTGTTTCAATAATTGTTGCTGCACAGTATTTTCATTTATCAGATCAATAATTCATATTATTTGAATAATATTATTAGATAACATTATTGGCAATGTCTAGAAAGTTCTGTCTAAGGAGAGGTTTGGTCATCTAATTGCGCGCCAGTAAGGAGAAATCCTTATTGGAAAGCCCCCTCTTTCCTGGGAACGGCCTGGTTGTCATAAATGTGATTCTGTAATATTATTTGTGAATAATTAATTATTGATTCATATGATAAGGAAATATTTATTTTATGTGGATATAAATGAGGGATATATTTTTGTGGTTAAAAATGAAGGAGTTAATGTTGAGGTTTTTATCAGTATTTTTGTCGGAATGGAGGTATTAAAAATCAGGGTTTTTGAGATATTTGCGGGGGTTATAATTTTTAATCCGACCGTTGGATCGTGGTAATTTTTGGATATGTTATACATATATAAGTTGAGTATATGTCCACAAATTTTGAACCGTTAAAAATGAACGTATGATTTATTATGAATTTTACAAGATGACTGGTTCAGAAATTGTTGAATTTTCGGAGTTTATCATTTTGGTGGAAAATTCTAGAATTGGTGGGCCCCACTTGTGGTTGGTGAAGAAATGTGCTGAATTATATTTCAAATGTGGTGGGTGGGAATAGTAGCAGGTAAAGCCATCAGGTTGCAGGTCAAACCTACCAAAATTTTCCTATAAATAGAGGGCTAAGTTAGAATTGAAAATCACACCAGAAACAAGTTTTCTCTCTTTCTCTCTCTAGATTATTGAGTGTATTTTGTGAGTATTTAGATACTTTGAGAGTTTCTATTCATCAGAGCAAGTTTCTTTCAGCCTTATACCGGTATTCCGACCAGAAGTACTGATATTTTGAGGTAAGGGATATTATTTTCTTCTTAAATGATATTATTTTCTTCAATATCATTATGCTGAAATATTGATATGAGTTTTTATCAAATTTGGAACTTTTTGTGTCGGGGGTTACTATTCACGTATACGGCACTATTCACGTATACGGCACTATTCACGAATACGGCACTATTCACCGAAAAATAAAATTTTTCCTTTTTGTCCAAGATGTCTATTATGGTTACTATCTTTGATTGTATCCATGTTTTGATCTTTATTTTTGAATTCTGCTTCACAATTGATTATTATGAAGTATTATTGATCTTGGATAAACTGTTATACGAATCCCTACTATTTGTCCTTCTGTCTCATTGGATTCGTTCTCTTTAAGATATTTTTCATCATCCTCAGTCCTAAATGATGATATTACTGAATATCTTTGGCCTGTAGTGCAAAGATGTATAATTACTTGATGAATATCTTTGGCCTGTAGTGCAAAGATGAACAGGTGTTGAGATGAACATGACCGACTGATGATACAAATGAATATCTTTGGCCTGTAGTGCAAAGATGAATATTTGGTTAAAGATGATTATTAATTGATGTTACAGGGATAAAATATTGATGATGGACTTTTAAATCTTAGAAGATAGTAGAATTCTTTCTCTACTTGACTCTTCTAATGGTTTGTTGTTTCCGCTGCAGTTGTTGATCTAAAACTTGTTGTCGATTATATTTTATCAGATTTTTCCCTGTTGAAGACTAACGATAATTTGTTGTATATTATCTTAGTCATAATATTCTTTACTGGGCTAGTTGAGCTCACCCTTTTCCTTTTTGTTCCATTTTTCTTCTCAGGAGGTGAGAACATAGCAGGATCTAGTCGGGGTATGGAGTGATGGTTCTAGAAAGATGTATTAGCAGTCCTCACTATTTCTGTAAAATAGTGTTTGAATAATTGTAATGAGGATTTATTTGAGTGTGGATATTGTCTAGAAGACAATATTTGTATTTAAACTCACAGTATGTGTTGTCGTATTTTGCACGACAATTGTATTATTGAAGTTGTAGTTTGCTTTCTGTACCATGTATTTGGCGACTCAGAATGGGTGTTGTATACCTATTCTGGGGGCGTCATAGTATTTCCCATTATCAGATCAATAATTCATATTATTTGAATAATATTATTAGATAACATTATTGGCAGTGTCTAGAAAGTTCTGTCTAAGAAGAGGTTTGGTCACCTAATTGCACGACAGTAAGGAGAAATTCTTATTGGAAAGCCCCATCTTTCCTTGGAACGGCCTGGTTGTCATAAATGTGATTCTGTAATATTATTTGTGAATAATTAATTATTGATTCATATGATAAGGAAATATTTATTTTATGTGAATATAAATAAGGGATATATTTTTGTGGTTAAAAATGAAGGAGTTAATGTTGAGGTGTTTTATCAGTATTTTTGTCGGAATGGAGGTATTAAAAATCAAATTAGGGTTTTTAAGTTATTTTGCGGGGGTTATAATTTTTAATCCGACCGTTGGATCGTGGTAATTTTTGGATATGTTATACATATATAAGTTGAGTATATGTCCACAAATTTTGAACCGTTAAAAATGAACGAATGATTTGTTACGAATTTTACGAGATAACTGGTTCAGAAATTGTTGAATTTTCAGAGTTTATCATTTTGGTGAAAAATTCTAGAATTGGTGGGTCCCACTCTTGGTTGGTGAAGAAATGTGCTGAGATTTTTATTCAAATGTGGTGGGTGGGAATAGTAGCAGGTAAAGCCATCAGGTTGCAGGTTAAGTTTGCTTCGGCGTGCTAACATTTTCCTATAAATAGAGGGCTAAGTTAGAATTGAAAATCACACCAGAATTCATAAGTTTTCTCTCTTTTTCTCTCTAGATTATTGAGTGTATTTTGTGTGTATTTAGATACTTGGTGAGTTGCTATTCATCAATGCAAGTTTCCTTCAGCGTCATATCCGATATCCAGTCAGAAGTGCTGCTCTTTTGAGGTAAGGGATAGTGAGGGATTTTAAGGGTTGTTATATTTTTCAGTTTCGTAATTTTTCTGACTTTCAAAAATTCTAGAAAAATTTGAAATGATATTTTGATGAGTTTTCTTGATTGTGTCCAAAAATGGTGATTTTTGGATGTATAGATTAAGAGTTATGAATTTTATGAGAAACGACTATTTTAAAAGTAACCGCTTATAACTCCTTGTGGTTAACTCCAAAATTGGTGAAAATTTTATTGAGACTACATGTATATGATAGAAGTATACTCTATAAATTTTGGAATTTTTGGATAAAAGTATAATTTTTTATAAATATCTAAATATTCGGTTGTTTTGGCCATATGAAAAATAGTAAATGAGTCTTAAAAATTCTGAGAAAAATATATGTTTAATATGGGACTATATTCTGCTAAATCCCAAAAAAGAAATATTTTTGGAATTGATTTGGTATTTTTCATAAAAATGGACTAGTTATGAGTAAATGAATTAAATATGTTATATGAAGTAAGAAAATTGGAAAATAGGATTTTATGGCTTGAGAATCCTATATGAGGTATATGCAGATTTTTGATGAGGGTTTTGGTTATTGATAATAAAATCTTATGAGTTTGGCATTTTAGGATGATTAAATGCATTATTTAGTAAAGTGTAAATAATTAAAATAAATTGTTTATAAGCTTAAGAAATATTATTCTTTCGATATCATTATACCGAAATATTGGTATGGATTTTATTGTGGAATTTCTACCTTTTTCATGTCGAGTTACTATTCACGAGTTACTATTTACGAGTTACTATTCATGAGTTACTATTCACGAGTTACTATTCACGACAAAATTGGTTTCTTTTTCTGACCAAATTATAGTTGATTTATGAATATTACTCTTGAGATTAAATCTATATGTTGATTATATTGATTTTATTATCATATATAACATTTTTATAACCCTAATGATGATATTTCTCTTTGACTTGAGTGTAAAGATGGGTAGATTTTTGGTATGATCATGACTATGGGTTCCCTTTGGCCAGTAGTGCAAAGTTAAATTGTTGACTGGTATGATCATGACCATTGAATTTATAATTGAATATCTTTAGCTTAAGTGCAAAGGTGAATTGATCAACATGGTTATAATTATTGTTTATATAAATTCTAAAATGATTATATATTTCTTTGAGATATTAATATATTTGGCCTGTAGTGCAAATATGAACTGTTATTGAATATCTTTGGCATGTAGTGCAAAGATGAACTGGTGATGAATATCTTTGGCCCATAGTGCAAAGATGACATGTGGTTGAATATCTTTGGCCAGTAGTGCAAAGATGAATTGTTGATGAATATCTTTGGCCCGTAGTGCAAAGATGACATGTTGTTGAATATCTTTGGCCGTAGTGCAAAGATGAAGTTATTAGTATGATTATGAACAGAAAATGTGATTTGGTGTAACCATGATCTTTGATGTTTCAGGTAAAGATAGGTGATGGAAATTATCTTCGTCCTGGATGAGAAGAGGAATTTAGAACTACAATTATGATTATGAGTTATTCATATGATTGTGGACCATAATTGTTAATTGATATTACAGGGATAAAATATTATTGGTGGATTTTTAACATGGAGAAGGTAATAGACTTTGTAGTCTATTTGACTCTTCTAATAGATTGCTCGTTTCGCTGCAACTATGGTTGAAATTTTTATCATCTACCATATGTTCTAAATCTCTGATTTAATTTTGTTGAAGGCTATTGATAACTTATTTATCTTTAGTCATGATATTTTTTACTGGGCTAGTTGTGCTCACCCTTCTGTTTCACAATTCCTTTCAGGTAATAAGAGTGTAGCTGGGTCGAGCGGGGGTAACAGGGGAATAGAACGGTGGTCATCATTTAGTAGTTATATTTGTTGAATCATCTAGGGTGAGGCGAACCCAACATTGGAAGGGTATTTTGTCACTATCATATAAGATGTCTAATGACATACAACCTTGTGTCATCATAAGACAGGATCGTGCTCATCCACTTGCTGAGTATATTTACGAGCACTACCTAGATAATCTTGGTGTTTGTTTGAAGTATAATTCTCAATTAGAGACAATGGAGATAATGATAAGTCAAGAGAAGACTCACCATTGGGAAGAATATGATAGTAATCTTCTCGTTTTTCTTTGGGGTATATTGGGTCAACCAAAGATAATTCTATGGCCATATGATATCTATCACAACCTAGAAGCATGGCCTCCCGTGTACAAAGGTTTCCTTGAGCACTTCCCAAAGATTCTCATTTCTAAAATAATTTTTGACTATACCTTTATGTAAGGTGTCATTGTGAGGTGTTGTCCACGGTTGGGACATGAGTCACATTTGATATATATTTGTATCCAAACTCACAGCATATGTGTTATTGTATTTTGCACGACAATTATTGTAATAAACTTGTAGTTATTTTCTATACCATGTATTTGGCGACTCAGAATAGGTTAGATGGAATGGACCTGTTTTGGGGTCATCACACCTTTGTATCGCCTATTTTACAGAAAAACAAATTTACTGAAATATATATTGTACCTAGCTAATAACTTGTATTCTGTGAGGAGCAATGGTTGAGCTAAGCTACTAAGTATTATTGAAGACTAATTAAATCTGTATTATTACATAAAGCGTAATGATAATCTTCATTTTCATTTGAAAATCCTTTATTTTTCCTTCTTGGTATCTTCTAATGTTTTTTTCACATAGAGTGATTTAAGGGGTTTCTTATTCATGATTATCTAGTCTAACCAATTGATAATTAACTGAGTGCTTATTTTGTGTTTTATATTTAGTGTTGGACTCCAGATGACATGTTTTGTTTTTTTTAAGATGGATAAGTCATGGATGTGTGCTGATAGAAGGTCACGAGAGTATGAACTAGGCATTGATGAATTCTTGAGGTTTGCGGTATACAACGAGAGAAATGTGAATCTTATTCATTGCCCTTGCATAAAATGTGGAAACATTTTAAAATTTGGTGCCAGAATTATACGGGATCACTTGTATTTTAATGGTGTTGATACTAGTTATCAAACTTGGATATGGCATGAAGAACTAATATGTCAGATGCAGATGCAAATGAACCTTTTGTAGGCACTACTGAACAAGGCTATGTCTTTGAAATAGTAGATATGGAAGTTAATATTTTTGGGGATTTCTCAAATGATCCGTGCGTGTTTCTTAATGTGATTGAGGATGCAGATGAACCCTTGTACCCTGGTTGTAAATTTAGTAAGTTAGGTGCACTTGTTAGACTCTATAATTTGAAAGCAAAGCATGGGTTGAGTGATGTTGGTTTCACAGAGCAGTTAATTTTTTTGACTGAACTTCTTCCAGAAGGTAACCAATTACCTTGCTCCTTGTACGAGGCAAAGAAGACTTTACATGCCATAGGAATGGATTATAAGAAAATACATGCTTGCCCTAATCACTGCATCTTGTATAGAAAGGAATTTGACTAGGTAACTAATTGCCCAAAATGTTCTCTCTCAAGGTGGAAGATGGATAAGAATGAGCATGTAAGAGAAGGGGTGCCTGCGAAGGTGTTGTGGTACTTTCCTCCTATCCCGAGGTTTAAACGTATGTTTAAATCTAGCAGGACATCTGAGAGTTTGACTTGGCATGATAATAATAAAATGAGCGACGGTCATATGCGTCATCCATCAGATTCACCATCTTGGAAGCTAGTGGATGATAAGTGGTCGGAGTTTGGTTAAGACCCTAGAAACCTTAGACTTGCTCTTTTAGCTAATGGGATCAATCCTCATGGTTCTCTTAGTAGTAGATACAGTTGTTGGCTTGTTATAATGATTATTTATAATCTTCCGCCTTGATTATGTATGAAAAGAAAGTTCATGATTTGTTGATCTCGGGTCCTAAACAAGCCGGTAATGATATAGATGTCTACTTGGAACCATTGATTGATGATTTGAAGTGTTTGTGGAAGGGGGTTCCAAGGGTGTATGATGCATTTAGAGGAGAATACTTCATGCTCAAAGCCCAATTAATGTGGAATATTAATGACTTTCCTGCCTATGGGAACTTATCTGGATGTGTTGTAAAAGGTTATAAAGCATGTCCTATATGTGGCAAGGATACACCTAGCCATAGGTTGACACATGGTAACAAAGTTTGTTACATTTGCCATCAAAGATTCTTGCCTCAAGATCATTCATTTCATAAGCAATGAGTAACATTTAATGGAGAACAAGAATTTAGACCACCTCATGTGTCACTAACGGAAGAGGAAGTATTTAGAAAGGTTGATGGTTTGACTCATGTTGTTGATGACAATGATAACAGGCCTTGTTGGAAGAGGAAGTCAATCTTCTTTGAACTAGAGTATTTGAAGTTTCTTTATATTACACATTGTCTTGTTGTTATGCATATTGAGAAAAATGCATGTAATAGCATTATTGGTACATTATTGGAGATTCCGAGGAAAAGCAAAGATGGGATTACAGCTCGGTTAGACCTCTTAGAAATGGGGGTTAAGACTTATTTGCGACCAAAATTTAGGGGAAAAAGGACACGTTTACCTCCAAGTACTTGGAATCTATCAAGGGCAGAGAAAAGAGTTGTATGTAATTCTTTGTATGGCATGAAAGTCCTAGAAGGTTACACTTCTAATGTCAAAAGTCTTGTATCATTATAAGACCTAAAATTCTATGGGCTTAAGTCTCATGACTATCATACCTTAATGCAACAATTGCTCCCTGTTGCCTTATGTTTGGTGATGGAAAAACCGATGAGGTATGCAATAATCAGATTGTGTTTTTTCTTTAATGAGATATTTGACAAAGTCATCGACATTTCAAAACTAGATAAAATGCAAGCTGATGTAGTGGTAACCTTGTGTTTGCTTGAGAAGTATTTTCCACCATCATTCTTTGATATCATGATTCATGTCCTAGTGCATCTTGTTAAAGAAGTTCGATTATGTGGGCCAGTTTACTTTAGATGGATGTATCCATTTGAAAGATTCATGAAAGTATTAAAAAGGTATGTATGTAATCGTAAACGGCCTGAAGGTTGCATAGCTGAATGTTATATTGGTGAAGAAGCTTCAAAGTTTTGCGAGGAATATTAATCTGATGTTAGTACTATTGGGATCCCATCGAGGCGAAATATGGGTCATACACAACCCTTATCTGGTGCTACCTTAGAATCTACAGAGCATGATATGTTAGACCAAGCACATCGTTGTGTATTAGACAACACGGATGAAGTTGAACCATATATCAGGTAATTTAAACGTTTTTCTATAAGATAGAAGAATTTTGTCTTATAATTCAACGACTAAAATCTAATTGTCTTCTATTTCATGTAGTGAACATATGATACATCTGAAAGAAACTTATCCAAGATTCAAAAAAAGAACAAAGTGGCTACAAGATAAGCACAATCGCACATTCATTGGTTGGTTTTGCAAAAGGGTAAAATTGTGTTTATCTTTGTAAATGCTTGATGGTTGCTCTTCTTTGTTTCTTGATTTATATTATTTTGGATTCAGGTTGCACATGAACTTACCCAAGCATCCAATGACATAACGGAGACTTTGCGGTGGCTTTCGGATGGCCCGTGTATGGAAGTACTAAAGTATAAAAGCGACATTATCAATGGGTTGCACTTTAACACCAAGTTACGTGATGATGTGCGAGCTGCTCAAAATAGTGGAGTGCACCTAGTGGCAAAGGCAATACAGTTTTCTAGTACAAAGGATAAAAATCCTGTTGTGGGAGACATGAGTTTCTATGGGGTCATTCAGGAAATATGGGAGCTAGATTATCATAAGTTTAGAGTACCTATGTTTAAGTGCGATTGGGTTGAGAACAATAATAGAATTAAAGTAGATGAACTTGGATTTACGTTGGCCAATCTTGGTAGGATAGGTTTTAGAAATGATCAATTTCTTATGGCTAACCTAGTCAAACAAGTCTTTTATGTTGAAGATCCTTTAGATTCTATGTGGTCAATTGTATTATCAACCCCAAATACAGATTATAATGATTGTGCCATTGATATTGAGCTAGGGGACATTGTAATTGACCACGAACCCTTTACAAGGGGTATGCCTGCAGTTGAGACATTTGATGATGTTTTTCACGAGGACAACTCATAATACATGAGAGCTGACTGTGAGGATATTTGGATTTATAAGGAATAGGAACTCTTGTGGCAATTAATAGAACTCAATGAAATGAATTAGTAGAACAGCAGCGACATTTTCCAGTAGAATGCTTATTTTCACTTGTATTCTTTAATTCATGTTGTTTCATAATAATTGCTTGAGACATCAATTCAGATTACTAGCCAAGAAAGCTGTTCCAACCTTTTGAATACTTTGATTAAATCAATAGATTATCTACAAGTTTTTATTTAGTATTTAATTTGCTACAAGTATAGTTACGACAGGGTTTGTTTGAGTGATATGCTTCATTATATAGCTCAAAAGATGCTCAGCTGTGTGGTGTGGTTTTTGGTCTACATGTACATGTGTTAATCGACTTTTACACACTGTCCAGGCTATAAAATCACCTTAGAAGGGCATCTGTGTGATGTAGCCTTATCTAGTAGTACACTTGGATGCTTCAGTATCATCCTTCAGATGAAAGTACCCTTATCTAACATAATTCCAATCAATCATGTACAAGCATTTTATATAGAAAGATCTTATCTTACATATTAGTATTTAGTTTCTAACTAATTTATATGGAGTATCAAAAACCAGCATCTAAAGTTGTACTACTTCTAACTAAATTTGTTGTTCTTTTATTTCAGTGGGATAAGGCAAATGGATTAACGTACACACAAGAACAAATTGACGAAGTACGGGGAGTGGGCAGCATATGTTAGCAGCTACATGTAGAGCCTCAAGTTGACGGTGGATATGTACAAGGTTAGATGAATGTACATATTTTGGGAGAACCTAAGCTTTTTTGCACATGCTTAGGTAGTAGCTTAATTTTTTGGATAGTTTGGTTTATTTTGTGGATGTAATCAAATTCACAATTCAATATAGTAGTAATTTATATTGAAAAGTGAATTTGAGGTGTATATATGGATAGTTTGGTATATATTTTGTGGATGTAGTAATTTGAAACTGTAAACGAATGGTATTATTAGGATGTATTTTGAATGGTTGATACATTTTGGCTTTAAATTTAAATGAGAATTTAGACATTTTTTAGCTATATATCATGGCATTAGCAGATTGCAGGTGCACTTGTAATATAGGTGAACCACAACTTTTTTTTTCTTTTTAAAATGTTGTGTATGCAGCACAGCTACAACGTTATTATATGTATTACAACATTTTCAAGTCAATCTACAACATTTTAGAAACGTTGTATAAATTTGTAAAAATAAATGACACCTTCTAAACGTTGTATAAATGTGTTTAAACGTTGTCTGTTGTTACCTTCTATGGTCGATATTTAAAAACAGTTGTTCTATGTATGTATTACAACATTTTTAAGTCACACTACAACGTTTTAAAAGCGTTATATAAATTTGTCTAAATAGATGACACATTCTAAATGCTGTGTAAATGTGTTTAAACATTGTCTGATATATTAAACTACAACATTTTAAGCCAGAAAACATTGTGGAATCATACCATCTACAATGTTTTTAAGCATCTAATAATTTATGGAAAACAAATCTACAACGTTTTTAAAGACAAAAAAGTTGTATAATGTGTCAAACTACAACATTTTAAAAAAAATTGTATAAAGGGTGTCAAATAGATGACACCCTTAACCATGACGTTTCTGGGATAGCAACCACAACGTTTTTTACGTGTTATCTATTTACTGTTTTATAGTAGTGGTATTACTGTACTTTTATCACCGGGTATTTCAACAGTTAACGGTAAAACTTTTGCCGTTATTTTTATAAAAAGGTATTTCTGTCGTTTTCTAACTATGACAATAAATTTCGTTGTGGGGTCCACCAATGATTGTTCCGTCGTATGAATATTCCCTAATAAAATGAATATTCCTCGACCAATCGAATATTTTATAACAACTTGCTTACTTTGTAAAATTTGTAAATATTACCCACAACTATAACATTACAACAAATCCACACCATAATATTCAAAATGATATTTAGAGAAAATTATTATTTATTCATAAAAGTTGGGGTCTTACAACAACTGCTAATATCTCAATAAGCACTTGAGTTTCCCTAATCTAATCATCTCCTGACATCCTACAACCAATAAATTTCATTAATATCTCTCATTAAAACAGGTATTCATTATATGGAATAAAAATATATTTCATAATACTACTAATTCTCCAAGAAAACTCTACATAAGTTTTATCTCATTCTATTCCTTAATCTCATCATCTATTGGGATCCTTCAATTAGTTTTAAACAACTTGATTAACACCTTACCAATAAACACAATCCATAAACACTAAGTGTCCACACATCTTACTATTGATAAATTTTCTCAATCCATCACTTAGAACTCTAAATGAATTTTCTCTATCATTCTTATGGTTATATTCCTAAGGCTTTTTCCCCCACCTAAGGTTTATAACCTACAGCTTTGATACCAACCTGTGACGCCCCCAAATCCAGGTTCTCTAACCTCAGATTATGTGCTCACGATCCATCATCAACATAAGCATGCTATAAACTATTGCGAAATAATAAACATACATTGTTTATTATAATATAGTTTCATAACATAATCCCAATGTCGTCTTTACCTTAACTTAAACACACCTTTAATATTACAAAAGGTTTACATAATTACACCATCGTTATCCCAGGTTAACTAACCTTAACCTTTCATGTCTATTAATACAAAAGACTTGAACAAAATTATAATATAATAATAAAATAACAACGTGATACTACTCGGTCGCCTTCGCTTTGCCTTTGTCCTTATTAGAACCTTTTGCTATCTCAACCTCAGCTGAAATATTTTATTTAAGCAAGGGTGAGCAACGAGTTTGCTCCACAAGTTAAAGCGTATAATAAAAGGTATAGAAGAATTTAACTTTCTATAATTTCAACGATATTCAAACAATTTCGAAATAACTGAATAATAAATCATTTGCAACAACAAGGGTTTTCTTTAGTTTCATACTGAATAACATTCCAAGGATGAAAGAGTAAAATTCTACCGAAGGTTCAATAATATTCAATTGATTAAGAAAAATTATCAATACTACAACAATATTTAACAAAGTGGGATATTCCCAGATTTCATGTTGAGTGATCACAAATGGATCTAGAACAACTCGAGGAATCATCAGTAATTAAAGTTGAATTACCTTAAGAATATAAATTAGTTATAAAACTAATTATACTCTTCTGTAAATACATGAAGTGATCAACTCTATTGTATCCTACATTATCCATAATACTCAACATAGCGCACAAGGGTTGTTTTATGACAATAAAGTTTCCCTATTTATAAGGGTTGCTCTTCTCTGTCTTACATTATGAGTCCGTACCACAACAATATGGTTCGGATTGCTTTCAAAGAAATACTATGATTTCAACATATAATATCAATATTGATCTAGCCGAAATCACTGGCATAGATCTTCCAACAATAAATCAGTTCATAATAAATAGAGCGTTTCATGCTTTAACAAATATTAGTCTAACCTAAAAAAATAGTTAATGTGTGGCTCGTAAATAGTTCCAATAATAGAACAAGAATCAATTGCACTATGTGCGAATAACAATAATCTTTATAGATGTGAATAACCAATAATAATTATTCACTAACATGCTAAAAAAATAATAACTCGAGTTTGAGTTAGAGAACTTGTCTGATCGTCGAGCTACGGCTAACTAGCTTTAATTAAAACTTTTTAATGACCTATCATTGACAATGTTGGTCTACTAATTAGTAATGCATATAATTGTACGTCTATACGCTTACTTATGATATTATCTAGCAAATAATTCAATCACAGTGTACACATAGTATAATGTACCATCATTAATCCTATAAGATATTTAATAAATCTTAGGTTAATGATTTTATAAATTTATAAGGTCTTTCTTAAGTGATAAACACTTATAATTGTTTAATTAATGAGTCATTTAAATTATCTTTATTTATTAACTCTATCTTCATTTAATTACCATTTAATATTAGTTAAATAGTAATCAATTAATTACCTTTATTTATTATTTAATAAATAATAGCTAATTACATATACTTATTATTTAACATCACTAGTTTATCATATAAAGCCACATAACAACAATGTGACAACCCGAGAATTTAGAAAATTTTTAAAATTTTTATTAATTGATTTAAGGTTCAAAATTAGAACCTAGACAGAAAATAAGTGTATGCATTTGAGATTTTTAAGAAGGATTTTTGAGGATTTCAAAATTCTGTGAAGGATTTAGGTGAATTATTCAGGATTAAGGAAATACGTGATTATGTTCTGTGTATATGTGTACAGTATGTTGTGAGGGTCAAGCGTTGACCAGATAATCGATATCTGTAACAAACCCTAGGTATATATTGAGAACGTCAACGTTCGGTTAGAAAACTCTAGCGAATTACAAGAAACCCTAAAATCAGTTTTGAAAACCCTAATTTCGATTCCGGGAATCCTAATTTATAATTAGGGAAAACCTAATTGTTAGTTAAATAGTTTTAATGTTAATTAGGAAATATTAATCCTAATTTTCAAGTTATTAGTAATTAGAAAACATTAATCTAATTACGAAATCTTATTTCTAATTTAGGAAAATTATTTTTCTATTAGATACCCTAATTCGTGGGTTATAAACCCTAATGACCATTTTGACCCTAATTGCTTAATTAGTAATTTTAATTAGGAATTATTAATCCTAATTAGCAAGATTTAAGTTATGATTAAGAAATTTTAATATAATTATAAAATTCTAATTATAATTTAGAAATATTAAATTTTTATTTTTTTAAAAAAATCGAAATTCGGAAATCTTAAAAATTTAATTGTAAAGTTAAGGTTTAAACTCTAAACCCTAAGTAGCTCAAACCCTAAACCCTAAGGGTTGCAACAAATGACAAATCTAGAAATAAAAATGGTATGGAAATGACTATTTTGCCCTTTGTCACATTCTTTAATTGTTAGCTTGTAAATCTTGCTATGATTTTAAGTTAGTGAACTACCCTAGCCCTAGCCCTAGCCATGTGTCCAAAATCAGCCACAATTGCCAACTAGATACATTGAATCAAGTAGAGCAAAGATTTAAAGTAAAGAAAAATCCTACTTTACTTCTCATTTTTGCCAAGCCACTCTCTCTCTATATTTCGGGTTTAAGAGTGACAGGGGGATGATAAACAAAGTCAGAATCAGTTCTTAGCAATACAAAAACAGATTAATAGATCAGAATCAAAGATCAAGCTTGAAAGAGGTATAAACCTTCAAAATTTGAAATCCTTAGATTTTATGTTAGATGATATGTGTTGTTGTTTAATGTTGTGTATTATGATGTTATTTAGTGATCTGGGTTGTTAAAACCTAGATCCATAACATCAAAGTGCTTGGATCTAACATTTTAAGAAATCTGGAAATGACGAAGAAAGTGGCCTGACAGTCGAATGTCAGAGCCCTTAGATCTTTACATGTTAACTGATTTGTGTGCTTTATGTTTTGAATATGTTCTATGTCATGAGGACTGTGATCTGAAACTGAAATTAGGGTTGGATCAAGTCTAGATCGTCGTTTATACTCGGTCAAACCTCGTTGACCGTTCATGGAAATGGAATTCTGGGCAGCCCAGATTTCCAGGAACTTTCTGACAACATTTTGTTAGCCTTTGATCTTGCAGTATGTTAGTGTTTCGGTCACGTTGTTGCTTTATGGTTGTAGTCTGTCATGAGATCTACACTTCCAAGCCATTACCTTACCCAGATCTGTATCAAGATCATAGAAAATTATGGTCAAACGTAGTTGACCAAACTGCCTAATGAAGGTTTTCTGGAAAACCCAGATCTTCATCAGCCGAGTGTTTGTCAGAGATTGGCTGGCCTTGATCGTTTAATTGTGTTGATGTTATAACGATTTGAGGAAATACAAATGTACATGGACATGTGTTCTATAGGATAGAACTGTTAGATTACACAAATCAAGCTTGAACACCATAGATTCAATGGCTCAAAGGTAGCACCTCGACTTTTTTCAATTTCTGGAAAACCCAGAAATTGAAGAATAGTGTCTGACAAGGATTGGGAGGCTTAGATCTTCCTGTGATATTATGTAATGACCATGAAATTAGTTGTAGGTTGTAGTCTTACATTTGTACTACTATCCTAACACTATAAACGACCTAAAAATCAGCAAGAACCCTGCTTAAAAGATGGTCAAACCTACCACCCTACACACTGGCTATGAGTTTCTGGGCAAGGCTCAAGAACACTCAAGAACACCTATAGCGGCGGGTCTGTCGCTATAGGGCCCTTTAACGACAGTTTATTATTACTATTTTCCGAAAATTATTTAAAAATTGATAAAAATGGTTTTTAATTATTAAAAAATACTAAATAAATTCCGAAAAATTATTTTAAAGTCTGAAAAATAGTTTTCGATTATTTTGAGTATATTCCAAAAATATTTAATATTTTTGGAATATAAAAGGTATTTATTTATTTAATTACAATATTAAATAAATTATTTAAAAATGATTTAAATACATGAAAAATAATATTATGGTATAATAAAATATTTTAAGTTATTTTTAATGACTTTTAATATTTTGGGATGAATTTTATTAATTAATCAATATTAATGATAATTAGTTTATTTAATAACTAAATTAAATAAATTAAGGAAAAATAGAATTAATGATTTATAAATCATATAAAAATGATTTAAGCATTAGAAAAATATTTTAAGTTATAAAATATAACTTTTGATATTTTGTCATAAAAATATTAAAAGCAATTATCGGAGAATGGATTTAAGTGTTTAAAAATCATATAAATATGATTTTAAGGTATTAAAAATACTTTGTAATATTATAAATATATTATAAAATTATGTGATGATTTTCATTAATATTTGATAATAAATAGATATTAATGATAAAAGAATTAAGTGATATTTAATTTATTTAAATACGTTTTTAATGATTGAAAAATCAGGATATCTGGTAATAATTATTTAAAAATTATTATGAGACTTAGAAAAATATTTTTACTGTTATTGAAATTATCTGAGATAATTGTTAAGTGTTTAGGCAGAGTTTAATTGAACTTAAACTCGATAATTGTCCGACTAGACCATCGGGATGTCAGATTTGTGTCAGGTTCAACTCAGACTTTAATAGTTTAACTTGATACCGAGTCTTATGTGTGTTATAGATTGATAGGGTTATGTGTTATGTGTTTAGGTTATTCTATGCTTATATCTATATCTATATATATATATATATATATATATATATATATATATATATATATATAATAGTATTATTATTGTGATGAGATTTTTTTTCTAATATTGGAGATCTATATTACTAATATTAGGTCTTTAGATAAAGCGTTATACATTGTGTTGCGGTAATTAACGGTTCAGGAAAGTTTGTTTTACTTAACTCTACTAAGAGTGTTTCATTCGGATATGCTTATGATTAATCATTGCTGATTGCCATGTATAATTTGTACTCTGTACATATTACATGTATAAGTTAGGTATGAAAGGCTGATCACCTTCATTATCAGTTGGTTTCAGATATATTTGTTCATGTATAATACTTGTTCAGTCATAAGTTTGTTCCTGCTAGTTCACAATTATATTGTTAAATTATAGCCAGCTTGTTTTTCAAACTCTTTCAATCATGATATATCGTTATATTGTTGAAATTAAACTTGCTGGGCAATCCTTATGCTCACCCTTGCTATATCATGATAAAACATTGCAGATTAAGACGAATGCATCGGATATAAGGAAAGGTTAAAGACAGTTCCAGCTTTAGTATACGCGTGCAGTAGATTCGTACTTATGTTGTATCTTATGTTTTATAAGTCAAGTAAGTTATGTAATGTGATTAAGTTAAGGTTACTCGACCTTGGGGAAAAGTATGTAAGTTTAATGTATAAACAATTTATGTTTATATCTTCTGCAAATAGTAATAGTTGTATAGAATGATCGAACCGGATCCGAGGTGATTTAGGACCTGGATTCAGGGCCCTCACAGTTGGTATCAGAGCTGTAGGTTATGAACCTTAGGTAGGAATACTTGAGATTAATAACAGCAGTGATTAGGATAAGATCTAACTCACATAGAGTTAGTTGGTCGGTAGGATTCAAAGACGAATCTCAGCGAGTTATAAGATACAGAGTTCCCTAACTCTGATAATAAAGTTGAACAGTAATGGTGAATAGATAGAGTCTAAAAGACTAAAAGTGCAGTGACAGAAGATCGTAAAACAAAACGATCAAGACATAAAAATGAATCGTAATATATACGATGCGATCACCCCGTGATCTGATAAGGTGATAACAGGAAGAAGAGTCAATCTAATGATTGAAAAGTTACAGCAAAGTTTGCTGTGTGGCAGTTGTAACGACCCCAAAATAGGTCCATTCCATCCAACCTATTCTGAGTCGCCAAATACATGGTACAGAAAACAACTGTAACTTTATTACAATAATTGTCGTGCAAAATACAACAACACATATGCTGTGAGTTTGGATACAAATATATACCAAATGTGACTCATGTTCCAACCGTGGACATCACCTCACAATGACACCTTACATAAAGGTATAGTCAAAAACTATTTTAGAAATTAGAATCTTTGGGAAGTGCTCAAGGAAACCTTCGTACATGGGAGGCCATGCGTCTAGGTTATGATAGATATCATATGGCCACAGAATTATTCTTGGTTGACCCAATAGACCCCAAAGAAAAACGAGAAGATTACTATCATATTCTTCCCAATGGTGAGTCTTCTCTTGACATATCATTATCTCTACTGTCTCTAATTGAGAATTATACTTCAAACAAACACCAAGATTATATAGGTAGTGCTCGTAGATATACTCAGCAAGTGGATGAGCACATCCTTGTCTTATGATGACACGAGGTTGTATGTCGTTAGACATCTTGTATGATAGTGGCAAACCACCCTTCCAACGTTGGGTACACCTTACCCTATTGGATTCACCAAATAAAACTACTAAATGAACTTTTCTATACTGCTTCGGGAGAACATCCACAGCTAGAGACCACCGTTCTATTTCTCCATTACCCTCGCTCGACCCAGCTACACTCTTATTACCTGAAAGGAATTGTGAAGCAAAAGGGTGAGCACAACTAGCTCAGTAAAGAATATCATGACTAAAGATAAATAAATTATCAATAGTCTTCATCAGTAATAAATCAGAGATTTAGAACATATGGTAGATGATAAAAATTTCAACCATAGTTGCAGCGGAACGAGCAATCCATTAGAAGAGTCAAATAGACTATAAAGTCTATTATCTTCTCCATGTTAAAAATTCACCAACAATGTTTTATCCCTGTAACATCAATCAACAATTCTGGTCCATAATCATATGAATAACTCATAATCATAACTGTAGTTCTAAATTCATCTTCTCATCCAGGACGAAGATAATTTTCATCACCTATCTTTACCTGAAACATCAAAGATCATGGTTACACCAAATCACATTTCCTGTTCATAATCATACTAATAACTTCATCTTTGCACTACGGCCAAAGATATTCATTTATATCACTAGTTGGTCATGTTCATCTCAACATCTGTTCATCTTTGCACTACTGGCCAAAGATATTCAACAACATGTCATCTTTGCACTACGGGCCAAAGATATTCATTAACAATTCATCTTTGCACTACAGGCCAAATATATTCCTCAACAATTCATATTTACACTACAGCCAAATATATTCATCAACAGTTCATATTTGCACTACAGGCCAAATATATTAATATCTCAAAGAAATATATAATCATTTCAGAATTTATATAAACAATAATTATAACCATGTTGATCAATTCACCTTTGCACTTAAGCTAAAGATATTCACTTATAAATTTAATGGTCATGATCATACCAGTCAATAATTCAACTTTGCACTACTGGCCAAAGAGAACCCATAGTCATGATCATACCAGAAATATACCCATCTTTACACTCAAGTCAAAGAGAAATATCATCATTAGAGTTATAAAAATGTTATATATGATAATAAAATCAATATAATCAACACATAGTTTTAATCTCAAGAGTAATATTCATAACTCAACTATAATTTGGTTAGAAAAAGAATCCAATTTTGTCGTGAATAGTAACTCGTGAATAGTAACTTATGAATAGTAACTCATAAATAGTAACCCCGACACAAAAAGGTAGAAATTCCATAATAAAATCTATACCAATATTTCGGTATAATGATATTGAAAGAATAACATTTTTTAAGCTTATAAACAATTTATTTTAATTGTTTACACTTTACTAGATAATGCATTTAATCATCTTAAAATGCCAAACTCATAATATTTCATCACCAATAACCAAAACCCTCATCAAAAATCTGCATATACCTCATATAGGATTCTCAAGTCATAAAATCCTATTTTCTAATTTTCTTACTTCATAAAACATATTTAATTCATTTACTCATAACTAGACCATTTTCATAAAAAATACCAAATCAGTTTAAAAAATATTTTTTTTCTGGGATTTAGCAAAATATAGTCCCATAGTGAACATATATTTTTCTCAAAATTTTTAAAAGTCATTTACTATTTTTCATATGGCCAAAACAGCCGAATATTTAGAAATTTATCAAAAATTATACTTTTATCTAAAAATTCTGAAATTCACAGAGTATACTTCTATCATATACATGTACTCCCAATAAAAATATCATCAATTTTGGAGTTAACCACAAGGAATTATAAGCGGTTACTTTTAAAATAGTATTTTCTCATAAAATTCATAACTCTCAATCTATACATCCAAAAATCACCATTTTTGGACACAATCAAGAAAACTCATCAAAATATCATTTTAAATTTTTCCAGAATTTTTGAAGGTCAGAAAAATTACGAAACTAAAAAACATAACAACCCTTAAAATTCCTTACTATCCCTTGCTATGCCTTACCTCAAAATAGCAGCACTTCTGACCGGATATCGGATATAACGCTGAAGGAAACTTGCACTGATGAATAGCAACTCACCAAGTATCTAAATACTCATAAAATACACTCAATAATCAAGAGAGAGAAAGAGAGAAAACTTATGTTTCTGGTGTGATTTTCAATTCTAACTTAGCCCTCTATTTATAGGAAAATTTTAGTAGGCTTGACCTGCAACCTGATGGCTTTACCTGCTACTATTCCCACCCACCACATTTGAAATATAATTCAGCACATTTCTTCACCAACCAAGAGTGGGGCCCACCAATTTTAGATTTTTCCATCAAAATGATAAACTCCAAAAATTTAACAATTTCTGAACCAGTCATCTCGTAAAATTCATAATAAATCATACGTTCATTTTTAACGGTTCAAAATTTGTGGACATATACTCAACTTATATATGTATAACATATCCAAAAATTACCACGATCCAACGGTCGGATTAAAAATTATAACCCCCGCAAAATATCTCAAAAATCCTGATTTTTAATACCTCCATTCCGATAAAAATACGGATAAAAACCTCAACATTAACTCCTTCATTTTTAACCACAAAAATATATCCCTCATTTATATCCACATAAAATAAATATTTCCTTATCATATGAATCAATAATTAATTATTCACAAATAATATTACAGAATCACATTTATGACAACCAGGCTATTCCCAGGAAAGAGGGGGCTTTCCAATAAAAAATTTTCCTTACTGGCGCGCAATTAGGTGACCAAACCTCTCCTTAGACAGAACTTTCTAGACGTTGCCAATAATGTTATCTAATAATATTATTCAAATAATATGAATTATTGATCTGATAATGGGGAATACTGTGCAGTGACAATTATTGAACAACAATAATATAAAATTTCAACGTAGCAATTATTGAATCAATAAAATAAAATATTGAACAGTAATTACTGTAACAATTATTGAGTAGTGCCTTCTTACATAAGAATCAATAATTTCAAAAATACTATGCAATACCGTGTGCTACTGTGCAATAACGCGTATTACTGTATTTTAACCACCGGGTATTCCAACAGTGTTAACGGTAACAACTACGTCGTTATTTGTAAAAACTCAAATTTGTCGTTTTCTTCACCCGACAGTTATTCGTTATGGGGCCCACAAATAGCTGCGCCGTCGTACGAATATTTCCTGACAGAAAGAATATTCCACGACCAAATGAATATTCCCCGACAACAATGATTATTTTATAACCACTTGCTTATTTTGAAAAAAAATTCATATTTCACCCATAACTTTAACATTTATCAATTTAACCATTTACTGAATAGTAATTATAAGAAAAATTGAATACTTTTATTTCATAAAATTCGGGGTCTTACAATCTCCCCTCCTTATGAAATTTCGTCCCCGAAATTTACGTACCTGGTATTTTGAAGAGTTGAGAATACCTTGCTTCCATTTCAGATTCTATCTCTCAGATCATCATGATTTCTCCATTGCTCATCTCCCATGATAACTTCATTTGGGTTCCTCATTTGTTGGGAAGTCATGACAACTGCCATCCCTCGAACTACTCGGCATTGACTTGTCTGGAGCAGCATTTGGCGTCATCATTACTGTTGGAATATACCTTTCTATAGGACATATTCCTCCCTCAACTGCCTCTTCGTACTCCTCATTCATGATTTGAATCATCAATCTTCGATCCATATCGGATTCAGGTTGACCGCTATGTACAGGGTAATTCAAAACTCGATGTTGGGTTCTCCCAATTGCTTTCCAAAAAGAGAAATTCATATCATCTATTTTAGCCTTCTTAGATCGAACATCTCTTTCCACAATATCCACGTGTCGTGCGGCTTTTGCCCATGCATCACTTATTCTCACTCGCTTAGTTTTTTCTTCTTTCAGCTCAGATTCTATTTTTATCATCTTATACTCTGCCAAAGAATGCTTCTGTTTAAGCATCACATATCGGGTAACACAAGCTTTAATTGTTGCATCCTTTTGTTCCACGACCGCCTGTCGTTCTTCTGCCTGCTCTTCTAACTCATGAATACGATTTTGAAATTCTACATTTTGATCATATAATGCCTCTAATAAACTCTCCTCTGGTACTTCTTCTTCCTCTTCTTCCTCAGTCTCAGCTGTTACCTCTGCGACTATCTCGGGTGTAACTATCAATTCTTCACTCACCACATGAATATCTCTAATTCCTTCTTCGTCTGACATCACATTATCACGGTTAGTGATTAGAGGTATCCCCACAGTCTCATTCACTCCATTGTTAGCATTCTCAGCTGCCATTCTCAAATATTGCCATAAAATAAGGGTTAATTAAACAAATTAACATATCACATAATATCCCAATATTATGACTGACCAACAAATAAGCTTAGGTAGGACACACTAGCGAAGGATTTACTCATCTCTCCCCTCCTAGTTGTATTCCCCGATCTTTGCCAGAGATCATATCCCTAAGCTCTGATACCAAATGTAACGACCCCAAAATAGGTTCATTCCATCCAACCTATTCTGAGTCGCCAAATACATGGTACAGAAAATAACTGTAACTTTATTACAACAATTGTCGTGCAAAATACAACAACACATATGCTGTGAGTTTGGATACAAATATATACCAAATGTGACTCATGTTCCAACTGTGGACATCACCTCACAATGACACCTTACATAAAGGTATAGTCAAAAACTGTTTTAGAAATTAGAATCTTTGGGAAGTGCTCAAGGAAACCTTCGTACATGGGAGGCCATGCGTCTAGGTTATGATGGATATCATATGACAACAGAATTATTCTTGGTTGACCCAATAGACCCCAAAGAAAAACGAGAAGATTACTATCATATTCTTCCCAATGGTGAGTCTTCTCTTGACATATCATTATCTCTACTGTCTCTAATTGAGAATTATACTTCAAACAAACACCAAGATTATATAGGTAGTGCTCGTAGATATACTCAGCAAGTGGATGAGCACATCTCTGTCTTATGATGACACGAGGTTGTATGTCGTTAGACATCTTGTATGATAGTGGCAAACCACCCTTCCAACGTTGGGTACACCTTACCCTATTGGATTCACCAAATAAAACTACTAAATGAACTTTTCTATACTACTTCGGGAGAACATCCACAGCTAGAGACCACCGTTCTATTTTTCGTTACCCTCGCTCGACCCAGCTACACTCTTATTACCTGAAAGGAATTGTGAAATAAAAGGGTGAGCACAACTAGCTCAGTAAAGAATATCATGACTAAAGATAAATAAATTATCAATAGTCTTCATCAGTAATAAATCAGAGATTTAGAACATATGGTAGATGATAAAAATTTCAACCATAGTTGCAGCGGAACGAGCAATCCATTAGAAGAGTCAAATAGACTATAAAGTCTATTATCTTCTCCATGTTAAAAATTCACCAACAATATTTTATCCCTGTAACATCAATCAACAATTCTGGTCCACAATCATATGAATAACTCATAATCATAACTGTAGTTCTAAATTCATCTTCCCATCCAGGACGAAAATAATTTTCATCACCTATCTTTACCTGAAACATCAAAGATCATGGTTACACAAAATCACATTTCCTGTTCATAATCATACTAATAACTTCATCTCTGCACTACGGCCAAAGATATTCATTTGTATCACCAGTTGGTCATGTTCATCTCAACATCTGTTCATCTTTGCACTACTGGCCAAAGATATTCAACAACATGTCATCTTTGCACTACGGGCCAAAGATATTCATCAACAATTCATCTTTTCACTACAGGCCAAAGATATTCCTCAACAATTCATATTTGCACTACGGCCAAATATATTCATCAACAGTTCATATTTGCACTACAGGCCAAATATATTAATATCTCAAAGAAATATATAATCATTTCAGAATTTATATAAACAATAATTATAACCATGTTGATCAATTCACCTTTGCACTTAAGCTAAAGATATTCACTTATAAATTCAATGGTCATGATCATACCAGTCAACAATTCAACTTTGCACTACTGGCCAAAGAGAACCCATAGTCATGATCATACCAGAAATCTACCCATCTTTACACTCAAGTCAAAGAGAAATATCATCATTAGGGTTATAAAAATGTTATATATGATAATAAAATTAATATAATCAACACATAGTTTTAATCTCAAGAGTAATATTCATAACTCAACTATAATTTGGTTAGAAAAAGAAACCAATTTTGTCATGAATAGTAACTCGTGAATAGTAACTTATGAATAGTAACTCATGAATAGTAACCCCGACACAAAAAGGTAAAAATTTCACAATAAAATCTATACCAATATTTCGGTATAATGATATTGAAAGAATAACATTTCTTAAGCTTATAAACAATTTATTTTAATTGTTTACACTTTACTAAATAATGCATTTAATCATCTTAAAATGCCAAACTCATAATATTTCATCACCAATAACCAAAACCCTCATCAAAAATCTGCATATACCTCATATAGGATTCTCAAGTCATAAAATCCTATTTTCTAATTTTCTTACTTCACAAAACATATTTAATTCATTTACTCATAACTAGACTATTTTCATGAAAAATACCAAATCAGTTTAAAAAATATTTCTTTTCTGGGATTTAGCATAATATAGTCCCATAGTGAACATATATTTTTTTCAGAATTTTTAAAAGTCATTTACTATTTTTCATATGGCCAAAACAGCCGAATATTTAGACATTTATCAAAAATTGTACTTTTATCTAAAAATTCTAAAATTCACAGAGTATACTTCTATCATATACATGTACTCCCAATAAAAATATCATCAATTTTGGAGTTAACCACAATGAATTATAAGCGGTTACTTTTAAAATAGTCTTTTCTCATAAAATTCATAACTCTCAATCTATACATCCAAAAATCACCATTTTTGGACACAATCAAGAAAACTCATCAAAATATCATTTCAATTTTTTCCAGAATTTTTGAAGGTCAGAAAAATTACGAAACTGAAAAACATAACAACCCTTAAAATTCCTTACTATCCCTTACTATGCCTTACCTCAAAATAGCAGCACTTCTGACCAGATATCGGATATAACGCTGAAGGAAACTTGCACTGATGAATAGCAACTCACCAAGTATCTAAATACTCACAAAATACACTCAATAATCTAGAGAGAGAAAGAGAGAAAACTTATATTTCTGGTGTGATTTTAAATTCTAACTTAGCCCTCTATTTATAGGAAAATTTTAGTAGGCTTGACCTGCAACCTGATGGCTTTACCTGCTACTATTCTCACCCACCACATTTGAAATATAATTCAGTACATTTCTTCACCAACCAAGAGTGGGGCCCACCAATTCTAGAATTTTCCATCAAAATGATAAACTCCGAAAATTTAACAATTTCTGAACCAGTCATCTCGTAAAATTCATAACAAATCATACGTTCATTTTTAACGGTTCAAAATTTGTGGACATATACTCAACTTATATATCTATAACATATCCAAAAATTACCACGATCCAACGGTCGGATTAAAAATTATAACCTCCGCAAAATATCTCAAAAATTCTGATTTTTAATACCTCCATTCCGACAAAAATACGGATAAAAACCTCAACATTAACTCCTTCATTTTTAACCACAAAAATATATCCCTCGTTTATATCCACATAAAATAAATATTTCCTTATCATATGAATTAATAATTAATTATTCACAAATAATATTGCAGAATCACATTTATGACAACCAGGCCGTTCCCAGGAAAGAGGGGGCTTTCCAATAAGAATTTTTCCTTACTGGCGCGCAATTAGGTGACCAAACATCTCCTTAGACAGAACTTTCTAGACGTTGCCAATAATGTTATCTAATAATATTATTCAAATAATATGAATTATTGATCTGATAATGGGAAATACTGTGCAGTGACAATTATTGAACAACAATAATATAAAATTTCAACGTAGCAATTATTGAATCAATAAAATAAAATATTGAACAGTAATTACTGTAACAATTATTGAGTAGTGCCTTCTTACGTAAGAATCAATAATTTCAAAAATACTATGCAATACCGTGTGCTACTGTGCAATAACGCGTATTACTGTATTTTAACCACTGGGTATTCCAACAGTGTTAACGGTAACAACTACACCGTTATTTATAAAAACTCAAATTTATCGTTTTCTTCACCCGACAGTTATTCGTTATGGGGCCCACAAATAGCTGCGCCGTCGTACGAATATTCCCCGACAGAAATAATATTCCACGACCAAACGAATATTCCCCGACAACAATGATTATTTTATAACCACTTGCTTATTTTGAAAAAAAATTTATATTTCACCCATAACTTTAACATTTATCAATTTAACCATTTACTGAATAGCAATTATAAGAAAAATTGAATACTTTTATTTTATAAAATTCGGGGTCTTACAGCAGTTGTACTATGAAAACTCATAAAAGAGTTATGGATTATGAATACGGATTAAATGAAATTTGTATTGAGAAGGGTGTTAGTGTTAGGTGGGGAATTCAATTGAGGACTCGTGTTAGCAGCTGAGTTGTATGATTCTTCGTATGGGAGCTGAATTGTACTTGGTGTAATAACTACTTAGTATCTGATAATGATAATCATTGAAATGTTGTGTCGCGCTATTTGCTATATGCCTGTTAAGAGGGTGATTCCTTTCGCATGTGTATAACAGATAGATAGGTCATAGGTAGAGGATATAAGGTTAAGTACGAGTTCTTAAAACTCATATTTATGTGACATTTTTGACTCATAGTTATATGAAATGTTTAAGAACCCCTCAACGAACGGACGCCAAAGGTCAGACTAGGACAAATTCTTAAACTCATATGATTGTGGCAAGTAAATGAACTCATAAGTGTGGTGTGACGAACTGGGTATAGTTGTGTGTAAACAGAATATTGAGGATAATAGGAACAGATAGATTGTTAAGCAAATGATTACTAGTGAAGAAATAAGTTTTTCAAAACTCCTAGCTATGCTAGACTTTGAAATTTTGCCATCAAGCTAAATACGCACTATGTGCCTTTAAAATAAAATATGTAGACTCGTAATCATTTTTGAAACGGTTTAAAGTCTAGTCTATGCTACTTATTTCAGCTAGACGCAAATGATTTAAAATTTTAAAATATGTTTTAATTATCACTCATGTACCATGAAACCTGGTGCAGAGATGATAAAAATTTGATGGAGTTGTAAATACAGGAATACTTAGTGTGAATTTGATCTAAAATCGTTGTTCCACTATTGTATGATGTTTTATGACAAAGTCATACAATGATGGCATCCTCAAACGGACTGTTAATACAGTACGACATCATGACGTCATTCTCGAAAATATTTTTTTTAAAAAAATTTAAATTTGCCAACGGGGTTTGGCTACACTTAAATAATTTGATTGAATTGAATTATTGATATGAGTCTATGCTATTCGATTCAGCTAGACTAATGTTATGAGAACTTTAAAGTGTTCATTGAAAGAAGTTTCCCGAATCAAATTGTTTTGGTGCGGAATCCTATGATAAGTCTGAGGTGAACAACCCTAAAAATGGGGATATACTAATTGGATAAAATATTTCAATCTAAGAACAATATAGTCGTTCCGATTACTAAGGTACAATAGATTGATCATCTAAAGTACCCGCACCGGTAGTTTACCTTCTTTGTGATTGTAAACATAATGTTAACCTTTGTACGGGATAGAATACCTTTTTCTTAATTGAAATAGGTAGTAGGTAGTAATACCTATAAACCTCAGTAGTTCATGGTCTATATGACCCCTCAGCACAATTTGAAATTTTTTACTCTTGTGAGAGATGTATTGGGTAGCATATGATAATGTGTGTGAATGGTGAGAAGGTATGGTGTATGGTGTAAGGTAAATTTCGGGGACGAAATTTTTAGAAGAAGGGGTGAATGTGACAACCCGAGAATTTAGAAAATTTTTAAAAATTTTATTAATTGATTTAAGGCTCAAAATTAGAACCTAGACAGAAAATAAGTGTATGCATTTGAGATTTTTAAGAAGGATTTTTGAGGATTTCAAAATTCTGTGAAGGATTTAGGTGAATTATTCAGGATTAAGGAAATACGTGATTATGTTCTGTGTATATGTGTACATTATGTTGTGAGGGTCAAGGGTTGACCAGATAATCGATATCTGTAACAAACACTAGGTATATATTGAGAACGTCAACGTTCGGTTAGAAAACTCTAGCGAATTACAAGAAACCCTAAAATTAGTTTTGGAAACCCTAATTTCGATTCCGGGAATCCTAATTTATAATTAGGGAAAACATAATTGTTAGTTAAATAGTTTTAATGTTAATTAGGAAATATTAATCCTAATTTTCAAGTTATTAGTAATTAGAAAATATTAATCTAATTACGAAATCTAATTTCTAATTTAAGAAAATTATTTTTCTATTAGAAACCCTAATTCGTGGGTTATAAACCCTAATGACCATTTTTGACTCTAATTGCTTAATTAGCAATTTTAATTAGGAATTATTAATCCTAATTAGCAAGATTTAAGTTATGATTAAGAAATTTTAATATAATTAGAAAATTCTAATTATAATTTAGAAATATTAATTTTTAATTTTTTTTAAAAATCGAAATTCGAAAATCTTAGAAATTTAATTGCAAAGTTAAGGTTTAAACTCTAAACCCTAATTAGCTCAAACCCTAAACCCTAAGGGTTGCAATAAATGACAAATCTAGAAATAAAAATGGTATGAAAATGACTATTTTGCCCTTTGTCACATTCTTTAATTATTAGCTTGTAAATCTTGCTATGATTTTAAGTTGGTGAACTACCCTAGCCCTAGCCACGTGTCCAAAATCAGCCGCAATTGTTAACTAGATACATTGAATCAAGTAGAGCAAAGATTTAAAGTAAAGAAAAATCTTACTTTACTTCTCATTTTTGCCAAGCCACTCTCTCTCTATATTTCGGGTTTAAGAGTGAGAGGGGGATGATAAACAAAGTTAGAATCAGTTCTTAGCAATACAAAAACAGATTAATAGATCAGAATCAAAGATCAAGCTTGAAAGAGGTATAAACCTTCAAATTTTGAAATCCTTAGATTTTATGTTAGATGATATGTGTTGTTGTTTAATGTTGTGTATTATGATGTTATTTAGTGATCTGGGTTGTTAAAACCTAGATCCATAACATCAAAGTACTCGGATCTAATATTTTAAGAAATCTGGAAATGACGAAGAAAGTGGCCTGATAGTCGAATGTCAGAGCCCTTAGATCTTTACGTGTTAACTGATTTGTGTGTTTTATGTTTTGAATATGTTCTATGTCATGAGGACTGTGATCTGAAACTGAAATTAGGGTCAGATCAAGTCTAGATCGTCGTTTTTACTCGGTCAAACCTCGTTGACCGTTCATGGAAATGGAATTCTGGGCAGCCCAGATTTCCAGGAACTTTTTGACAACATTTTGTTAGCCTTTGATCTTGCAGTATGTTAGTGTTTTGGTCACGTTGTTGCTTTATGGTTGTAGTCTGTCATGAGATCTACACTTCCAAGCCATTACCTTACCCAGATCTGTATCAAGATCATAGAAAATTGTGGTCAAACGTAGTTGACCAAACTGCCTAATGAAGGTTTTCTGGAAAACCCAGATCTTCATCAGCCGAGTGTTTGTCAGAGATTGACTGGCCTTGATCGTTTAATTGTGTTGATGTTATAACGATTTGAGGAAATAGAAATGTACACGGACATGTGTTCTATAGGATAGAACCGTTAGATTACACAAATCAAGCTTGAACACCATAGATTCAATGGCTCAAAGGTGGCACATCGACTGTTCTTCAATTTCTGGAAAACCCAGAAATTGAAGAACAGTGTCTGACAAGGATTGGGAGGCTTAGATCTTGCTGTGATATTATGTAATGACCGTGAAATTAGTTGTAGGTTGTAGTCTTACATTTGTACTACTATCCTAACACTATAAGCGACCTAGAAATCAGCAAGAACCCTACTTAAAAGATGGTCAAACCTACCACCCTACACACTGCCTATGAGTTTCTGGGCAAGGCTCAAGAACACTCAAGAACACCTATAGCGACGGGTCTGTCGCTATAGGGCCCTAGCGACAGTTTATTATTATTATTTTCTGAAAATTATTTAAAATTTGATAAAAATAGTTTTTAATTATTAAAAAATACTAAATAAATACCAAAAAATTATTTGAAAGTCTGAAAAATAGTTTTTGATTATTTTGAGTATATTCCAAAAATATTAAATATTTTTGGAATATAAAAGGTATTTATTTATTTAATTATAATATTAAATAAATTATTTAAAAATGATTTAAATACATGAAAAATAATATTGTGGTATAATAAAATATTTTAAGTTATTTTCAATGACTTTTAATATTTTGGGATGAATTTCATTAATTAATCAATATTAATGATAATTAGTTTATTTAATAACTATATTAAATAAATTAAGGAAAAATAGAATTAATGATTTATAAATCATATAAAAATGATTTAAGCATTAGAAAAATATTTTAAGTTATAAAATATAACTTTTGATATTTTGTCATAAAAATATTAATATTTTAATATTAAAAGAAATTATCGGAGAATGGATTTAAGTGTTTAAAAATCATATAAATATGATTTTAATGTATTAAAAAAACTTTGTAATATTATAAATATATTATAAAATTATGTGATCATTTTCATTAATATTTGATAATAAATAGATATTAATGATAAAAGAATTAAGTGATATTTAATTTATTTAAATACATTTTTAATGATTGAAAAATCAGGATATCTGGTAATAATTATTTAAAAATTATTATGAGACTTAGAAAAATATTTTGACTGTTATTGAAATTATCTGAGATAATTGTTAAGTGTTTAGGCAGAGTTTAATTGAACTTAAACTCGATAATTGTCTGACTAGACCATCGGGATGTCAGATTTGTGTCAGGTTCAACTCAGACTTCAATAGTTTGACTTGATACTGAGTCTTATGTGTGTTATAGATTGATAGGGTTATGTGTTATGTGTTTAGGTTATTCTATGCTTATATATATAATAGTATTATTATTGTGATGAGATTTTTTTCTAATATTGGAGATCTATATTACTAATATTAGGTCTTCAGATAAAGCGTTATACATTGTGTTGCGGTAATCAACTGTTCAGACAAGTTTATTTTACTTAAATCTACTAAGAGTGTTTCATTCGGATATACTTAAGGTTAATCATTGCTGATTGCCATGTATAATTTGTACTCTGTATATATTGCATGTATAAGTCAGGTATGAAAGGCTGATCACCTTCATTACCAATTGGTTTCAGATATATTTGTTCATGTATAATACTTGTTCAGTCATAAGTTTGTTCCTGCTAGTTCACAATTATATTGTTGAATTATAGTCAGCTTGTTATTCAGACTCTATCAATCATGATATATCGTTATATTGTTGAAATTAAACTTGCTGGGCAATCCTTATGCTCACCCTTGCTATATCTTGATAAAACATTGTAGATTAAGACGAATGCGTCGGATACAAGGAAAGGTTAAAGACAGTTCCAGCTTTAGTATACGCGTGCAGTAGATTCGTACTTGTGTTGTATCTTATGTTTTATAAGTCAAGTAAGTTATGTAATGTGATTAAGTTAAGGTTACTCGACCTTGGGGAAAAGTATGTAAGTTTAATGTATAAACAATTTATATTTATATCTTTCGCAAATAGTAATAGTTGTATAGAATGATCGAACCGGATCCGAGGTGATTTTGGACCTGGATTCGGGGCCCTCACAAACAATTCATCCTTACCCAAGGATTCTACAGAGAATTTGGGAAGAGAAAAAACTAAACTATTAAAACTAAAAAGAATAAAATAAAACCTTGAAGAAGATGATGATATTATCTCTTTGATTGTCAAGCTTTTCTCCTCTTCACCCCCAATTCTCTAGGATTCTCTCACTTTTCTTCTTCTCTTCTTCTTCTTCCTCTGAGTTTTCTTTCTTCCTAACTCTAACATACGTAGAATAATATGACGTATATAGTAATAATAGATATATTAAGTATAGGATTTTAACTGACATCAGTTATAGAATTTTGAAAATCAAAAGCCATAAGGCTTGTTTGGCTAGCTAACTAAAAATAACTCATTAACCTTTACACCTTGTTTGGTAAACCTAATTAAAATAAATGGATTAATCCTTATACCTTGTTTGATAAAGCATCATTAGATTAAAGACTTTAATATGTAATAAGATATGTTGGCAAAATTAAATTAAACTCTTTTAATTTATTTTAATAACTCCTTTATAGCAAGATTATTTGTCACACTTCTAATAAATTAAATAATCAATTTAATCAATTCAAATATTAATCTATTAAATTACTTTCACACATAAATCATTATCACATAATTATAATTTACTTTATAATTTTATTCAACCAACTAACACTTTATTTTAATCACAATTCCAATTAAAATATTATAATTCATTTAATCACTATAAGCTCTCTAATTAAATTATTAAATTAGTATATAATCTCATCACAATTTATTTTCTTAACTCCTTAATTATTTTCTTACAAATAATTAACTAAATCAAGTCAATCAAATTGAATAATTATTTATTCAACAATAAACATAACCATTAAATATTTGTATAACACAAATAAATATTTCAAATTAAATTAAAAGAATCTGGAATGTTACATCATTCCCCTCTTAAAAGGATTCTGTCCTCAGAATCACAATTCAAACAAATCATTCGTTACATTCTTTCCTACTTACAAAGATTATGTCCCCAGAATCGAAGACACGGATTAAACAAATAACTCATGATAATCTTTCATCATTTTATCTTTGAGTTCCCACGTAACTTCTTCAGCGTTGTGGTTTCTCCATATCACTTTCACAGAAGGTATAACTTTATTTCTAAGCACTTGTTTTTTCCTGTCAACTATCTGGATAGGAATCTGTGAGGGCCCCGAATCCAGGTCCCAAATCACCTCGGATCCGGTTCGATCATTCTATCACTATTACTATATTTGCGGAAGATATAAACATAAATTGTTTATACAATACATTTAACACACTAATTCCCAAGGTCGAGTAACCTTAACTTAATACACAATTCATAACTTACTTAACACATAATATTATTATCTTACAACACTATTACAAAACTAATCACGCACATTAACTTTAAGCTGGAACTGTCTTTAACCTTTCCTTGTATCAGACGCGTTCGTCTTAATCTGTAATGTTTTTATCATGATATAGCAAGGGTGAGCATAAGGATTGCCCAGCAAGTTTAAGTTCAATAATATAACGATATATCATGATTGAAAGAGTATGAACAATAAGATGGCAATATAATTGAGAACTAGCACGAACAAACTTTTGACTGAACAAGTATTAAACATAAACAAATATATCTGAACCAACGGGTAATGAAGGTGATCAGCCTTTTATACATGACTTATACATGCAATATGCACAGAGTATAATTAATGGCAGCCAGCAATGATTAACCATAAGCTTATCTGAATGAAACACTCTTAGTAGATTTAAGTAAAAACAAACTTGCCTGAACCGTTGATTACCGCTACGCAATCTATATCGCTATATTCGAAGACCTAATATTAGTAATATAGATCTCCAATATTAGAATAATATTACAATATAATATTATTATATATACATATACATATATATATATATATATATATATATATATAAATATACATAGAATAACCTAAACACATAACACATAACACATAACCCTATCAGTCTATAACACACATAGGACTCGGTATCAAGTCAAACTATTGCAGTCTGAGTTGAACCCGACACAATTCTAACATCCCGACGGTCTAGTCGGACTTTTTTCGAGTCTAAGTTCAATTAAACTCTGCCTTAACACCTAAAAATTATCTCAGATAATTTTAATATCAGTCAAAATATTTTTCTAAGTCTCATAATAATTTTTACATAATTATTATCATTTTTCATGATTTTTAAATCATTAATATCATATTTAAATGAATTAAATACCACATAATTCTATTATCATTAATATTTATTTATTATAAAATATTAATGAAATACATGTCATAATATTATAATATATTTATAATCTCACAAAGTATTTTTAATACCTTAAAATCATAATTATATGATTTTTAAACAAATAAATCTATCATCCGATAATTGCTATTAATATTTTCTTGACAAAATATCAAAAGTTATATTTTATAACTTAAATAATTTTTCTAATACTTAAATCATTTTTATATGATTTTTAAATCATTCATTCTATTTTTCCATAATTTATTTAATATATTTATTAAATAAACTAATTATCATTAATATTATTTTAATTAATGAATTTCATCACAAAATATTAAAAGTCACTGAAAATATCTTTAAATATTTTCTTATACCATAATATAATTTTTCCTGTTTTTTCATGAATTAAAACTATTTTTAAACAATTTATTTAATATTATAATTAAATAAATTAAATACCATTTATATTCTAAAAATATTAAATATTTATAAAATATACTCAAAATAGTTAAAAACTATTTTTCAGACTTTAAAATAATTTTTCGGAATTTATTTAGTATTTTTCATAATTAAAAACCATTTTTATCTATTTTTAAATATTTTCCAGAAAATCAGAAATTAAATAAATTCAAAATCGTCGCTAAAAGGCCCTATAGGGACAGACCCGTCGCTATAGGTGTTCTTGGCATGTTCTTGAGTGTTCTTGAGCTTCATCGCCAGTTAACGAGGTTGGTGCTTTGACCGAGTCTAGATTCATGGTTATAAGGTTTCTGGGAACGTTATTAAGTTAATGTTGTAGTACTGATGTAGTACTACAACCATAAACAAGTTGCAAGACCAAAATCCAACACAACAGGGAGATTAAGGCTGCAGAAATTGTTGTCAGAAGCTGTTCTTCATTTCTGGGTTTTCCAGAAATGAAGAACAGTCCGGGCTGGCCACTTGTGATCTTAATAACTTGCATCTTGAGCTTGGTTAATGTGATTTCAAGGTTCCAATGTGTAGTAGAGATGTCAGGGTGTACAAGTTTATAACAACATATCATCATAAAAATAACTAATGCTAAGAGATCATAGTTGGTCAAACTTTGACAAAAAAAACACGTTTTTGAAGATCTGGGTTTCCCAGAAACATTCAAGAGGCAGCCTGGTCAACTTACTTTGATCGTTATTATGCTCAATTATGTTGTTAATCTAGGAGATGTAATAGCATAAATTTGTAGTCCTTATACCTATCTACAACATCTAACCAACAACATGGCCAAAACAACAACCATCAGTAAGATCAGAACCGTGAAAAGGGACTGTCAGGCTTTCTGGGCAAATCTGGGCTGCCCAGAAATCCAACATCATGATCGGTCAACTACCTTTAACTGACTATAAGTTTCAATCTACACGTGATCTGGGCTTGATTCAAGTTCCAGATCACAGCCCTAACAACATACTACAAGTTTAAAACTTAAAACACAACAAACAATTAACACGCAGAGATCTATAAGCCCTGACATGTGACTATCAGACAACATTTTCAACTTTTTCCAGATTTTTGAAATTACTAATTTCGTGCATCTAAGTGTTATGGATCCATGATCCAACAACCCAGATCTCTAAAAGGCACCTTCTAACACATATCTAACCAACAAATAACAACATCTAACATCAGATCTAAGGATTTCGAAAATTAGAGTTTTTATACCTTTATATGCTTTGATCCTTAATCTGACTTTTGATTCTGCATTTGGTAAGCTAGGAAGTGATCATGGCTTCGCTTCTCAGACCCTCTCACTCTCCATCCTAAATTATAAGAGGGAGAAAGTTTGGGAGAAAAAGGAGAAAATAAAGTAACTTTTCTTACATTAAATCTCTTAAGATTTGATTCAATGAATCTAAGTTGCTAGGTGGCAATTGCAAATCTGATCTTGGGGAATAATAAGCACATGGGATAATGTTTGGCTTGATGACTCATAAGATTGCACAATCTTTTGCTTAAGGGTTAAGAAAAAGGGCATTTTAGTCTTTTTCATTTAATTTTAATGGCAATTTTGTCAAGTAGCCAAACTTTTAGGGTTTAGGGTTTGTACCATTTTAGGGTTTACGGTTTAACCCTCAACTTTGCAAATTTTTAATTTTTAATATTTCTGAATTTCGGTTTTCAAAATAGAAAATTAATATTTCTAAATTATAATTAGAAATTTCTAATTATATTAAAATTTCTTAATCATAACTCAAGCTTGCTAATTAGGATTATTATGTCCTAATTAAAATTGTTAATTAAGCAATTAGGGTCAAAATCACGGATTAGGGTTTATAACCCAAAATTAGGGTTTCTAATAGAAAAATAATTTTTTCTAAATTTAGAAATTAGATTTCGTAATTAGATTAGGTTTTTGTAACCGAACGTTGACGTTCTTAATATATACTTGGGGTTTTATACAGATATCGATTATCTGGTCAACCCTTGATCCTTAACCACATCTTGTATACATATACGCAGAACATAATCACGTATTTCCTTAATCCTAAATAATTCACCTAAATCCTTCACATAATTTTGAAATCCTCAAAATTCCTTCTTAAAAATATCAAACGCATACACTAATTTTCTGTATAGGTTCTAATATTGAACCATAAATCAATTAATAAAAATTTTAAAAATATTCAAAATTCTCGGGTTGTCACAGAATCTTTTCATAAGACAAGTCTTTATTAAACTGCAACGGTTCGTACTCGATCACGTGCTTGTAATCGGGCTTATATGGTCGTAACACCGAAATATGAAAAACATTGTGAATGTTTTCCAACTCTGGAGGTAGAGCTATCTCGTAAGCCACCTCTCCAACTCTTCGTAGCACCTCGAAGGGTCTAATAAACCTCAGGCTTAGCTTTCCCTTCTTACCGAAATGAATTTTCCCTTTCCATGGAAAAACTTTTAGGAATACATAACTTCCTACATCAAATGCACGATCATGCCTGTGTTGATCAACATACTTCTTATGTCGTTCTTGAGCTGCTACCAATCTTGTTCTGATGAGTTTGACAACGTCAGCAGTTTGTTGCACTAGTTTCGGTCCTAGCAGTTGACGTTCACCGACTTCATCCCAGCATAGTGGAGTTCTGTACTTTCTGCCGTACAATGCCTCGTAAGGCGGCATGTCAATGCTCGCGTGATAACTGTTGTTGTAAGCGAATTCCACCAATGGTAAATGTTCTTCCCAGCTACCTTTGAAATCCATGATGCATGCTCTAAGCATATCTTCCAATGCCTGAATCGTTCGTTCGCTTTGGCCATCTGTTTGTGGATGATAAGCCGTACTCATTCGCAACTGTGTCCCCATGCATTCTTGTAGTCTCTTCTAGAAATTGGACGTGAATCGCGGATCTCTATTGGACACAAATGATATTGGCACTCCATGCCTCGAAACGATCTCTTTAATGTACAATCTTGCCAACTGATCAAGATTGAATCTAATCTTTGTTGGTAGAAAGTGCGCTGACTTCGTTAGTCGGTCCACTATCACCCAAATCGCATCGCATCCTTTCTGAGTAGTTGGAAGACCCACCACAAAATCCATTGTGATGTGTTCCCATTTCCATTCTAGTATTTCCAACGGTTGAAGTAATCCGCTGGGTCTTTGATGTTCGGCTTTTACTCTTTGACATGTCAAGCATTTTGCTACACATTCTGCAACGTCCCTTTTCATATTCGGCCACCAAAAATGTCGGCGCAAATCTTGATACATTTTCGTGCTTCCTAGATGAATTGAATATTTTGAGCTATGAGCTTCGGTCAAAATTTCTTCTTTCAGCTCTGGTGTTGCTGGAACCCAGATTCTTCCCTCAAACCGTAGTAGTCCTTCGGTGTCGATCTTATATTTTACATCACTACTCTCAATCAGATTCTCTTTGATTTTCCCAGACTCTTCATCTTGTAGTTGAGCATTCTTCAATTTGTCCAATAAAGTTGGACCAGCTTCTATCTGGAGTAGTTGTTCGTCAGATTCTTTTGGAAATTAGATTTCCAACTCCAGTTTTGTCATTGCTGAAATGAGCTCCTCCTGAGTTGTTATCAGCATCAACTTCTCTCGACCTTTCCTGCTTAAAGCATTTGCCACCACATTCGCTTTGCCCGGATGATAAAAGATCTCACAATCGTAATCTTTTATCAGTTACATCCACCTTCTTTGACGCATGTTCAAATCCTTCTGAGTGAAAATATACTTCAGACTTTTGTGGTCTGTGTAGATCTCACATTTCTCTCCATAAAGATAGTGCCTCCATATCTTCAGAGCAAATACAACTGCAGCCAATTCCAAATCATGAGTCAGATACCCTTTCTCATAATCCTTCAGTTGTCTTGATACATACGCAATAACTTTGTCGTTCTGCATAAGAACACAACCCAACCCTTTGTGTGAGGCATCACTATACACCACAAAATTTCCTGTATTATCTGGTAATGTCAACACAGGTGCCACACTTAGCTTCTTCTTCAAATCTTGGAAACTCTCTTCACATTTCTCCGTCCAAACGAATTTTACAGCTTTCCTTGTCAAATTGGTTAGTGGAGTGGCTATCTTAGTAAAATCTTGAATAAATCTTCTATAATAACCGGCCAGTCCCAAGAAACTCCTCACTTCCGACGGTGTTCTTGGTTGTTCCCAATTGATTACAACTTCCATTTTTGACGGATCCACTGAAATCCCATCCTTGTCAATAACATGATCCAAAAATTGTACACGGTCGAGCCAAAATTCACACTTAGAGAATTTCGCGTACAACTTTTCCTTCCTTAGTGTTTCCAATGTCAAACATAAATATTCCACGTGTTCTTCCTGAGTTTCGGAATACACCAGAATGTCATCAATAAATACCACTACAAACTTGTCTAAGAATGGTTTAAACACCCTGTTCATCAAATCCATGAACGCAACAGGTGCATTGGTTTAACCAAAAGACATTACCAAAAACTCGTAATGTCCATACCGAGTTCTGAATATCGTTCGTGGTATATCCTCATTCCTCACTTTCAACTGGTGATACCCACTTCTCAAATCTATTTTTGAAAAATATTTAGCACCCTTCAACTGATCAAACAAGTCATCTATTCTAGGCAACGGATACCTATTCTTAATAGTGACTTTGTTTAACTCTCTATAATCAATGTAAAGACGTATTGTTCCATCCTTCTTCTTCACGAATAAAACTGGCGCTCCCCACGGCGATACGCTTGGTTGAATATATTTCATGTCCAGCAGCTCTTGCAACTGTATCATTAGTTCCTTCATTTCTACTGTATGAGGCCTTCGATATTGGTGCTGTACCCGACGCTAAGTCGACCACGAACTTAATTTCTCTGTCAGGCGGAAGTCCTGGCAAATCCTCTGGAAAGACGTCTTCGAATTCCCTCACTACTGGTATTTCATCCAGTTTTACATTCTTCTTCTGAGTATCGACTATGTAAGCTAAATAGCCCACACAGCCTTGACTCAACAATTTCTTGGCCTGCATAATCGTCAGACATCTCATTTGTCTAGGCGACTTGCTACCATAAAATACTACCTTTGACGGAGTCATAAGGTTTACACACTTCTTTTGGCAGTCAATTACCGCTCCGTATTTGAACAGCCAATCCATTCCCAAAATTACATCAAAGTCCCCGAGTTTAATCGGAATTAAATCTACCAACAAGATATTCTCCTTAATGTTCACCCTACAATTCTTGTATACGAATCTAACAGGGATTACTTCCTTATTCGCAATTTCTATGTTCAACGGAAAATTCAGTTCTTCTCTAGGCAATTCTAACCTCTTAGCAAATTCATCAGATATAAACGAACAAGTAGCACCCTAATCAAATAATACATAAGCATTTATTTCATTGATTGGGATAATACCTGACACTACATCTTTTGATTGCACATCATCTTACACAGTCATGTTGAAGGTTCTAGTTGTGGGTTTGTTTCATACTGCAGGTCCTGCAATGGCCCATGTACCTCCATTGTTACCTCCATTGCTTCTGGTAGTCACTCCATCCTTCTTCTTAGGGTATTCACGAGCAAAGTGATCCTTGGATCCGCACGTGAAACACGCATTCTTCTTCGGTTGAGTGCAATTTGGGGCGATGTGACCCTCCTGGGCACAATTGAAGCAAACTCGTTTCCCCATCAAGCACGCACCCTTGTGAAATTTCTCGCATGTCGCACATGCTTCAAACTTTTTGTTTTGCTGGTTACCCTAATGGTTTATAGTACCCATGCTCCCATTCCACTTCCTCTTCAAGTTGTTGTTGTTGTTGTTGTTGTTTCCACTGCTACCACCTCCATTCTTAATCTCATTCTCATTCTTCTTCTTCTTTTGTTCCTGATTGAACTTTGTCACTACCTCGCCTACACCTTCAGTGAGTACTGCTTTCTCCATCACCGTTGCAAATGTCTTCAATTGGAACAGGGAAACCCTACTGTATAGCTAGGGCTTCAGTCCCTGTTCAAATGTTTTCGCCTTACGCTCGTCTATACTGACCTGATATGGCGCAAACCTCGCCAATTCGATGAATTTCGCTGGATACTCAGATACCGTCATCGTTCCCTGCTTTAATTCCAGAAACTGTACTTCTAGCTGACTCTTCGAACTCTCCGGGAAATAAGTCTCAAAGAACAACTCCTTGAACCTATCCCAAGTCATCACTCCTGGCCCTTCACGAGTTTTATTGGCCTGCCACCAATAACTAGCTTCTGCTTTCAACATGAAAGTTGCGAAAGCAGTCTTCTGATCATCCCCTACCCTAGCGACATCGAACACCTTTTCTATCTCCATAATCCAGGTCTGTGCTTCGACTGGATTCATGGACCCACGGAATTTAGGTGGTCCCACCGTCTTGAAATCCTTAAACGTTGTTCCTTGGTTCTGTGGTTGATTTTGCAACGCTCCTGTCAGTAGTGTCACTAGTTGTTGAACGGGATTACCATCAACATTGTTGTTATTGGTTCCTTCCATGGTTCTCTGTCGTGGTGGTTGACGTTTGGGAGGCATTTTCTGTTAAAACAAAACATCTATTAGACTATTACCCAGCGTCTTTAAGTATTTTCAAATTAATTTGCCTCCAAACAGAAATAACCATATAACACTTTGAATAAAGTAACAACTTTTATTTATTCATCATTACTTCGAAAAACATAAAAACAATAGCATCACTGCTATTTACATTCCTTTCCTGAACCACAAAAGTTTTAGGACAACATCATAGTCATATCCCATAGGTTGCATAACACTTGGGATTTACAATTTATTTAACCTTTCACTCATCGTACAACAGCTACAATGTTCTATTAAGATACTTCTTAGCCCTATCACGTTCTTCCTCCATGACTCGAACCATTGTTCTGTGATCTAACACGAATGATGGCAGTGTCTCGAACTGAATCGGATATCCCATGACCCGATCTTGAACTCGATTAATTGCGATGTTAAATACTTTATCCATCTCTTCCATCTTCATCCTCTTTGCTTGCGTGTCTCTTGTTGCTAATCTGGTTCGTTGAAAAGCTTCCTCGTAAGCATCTTTAGCTCTTGCCCTCTTAGCAGCTTCTTCTCTCGGCTTGTTCTTCAGTTCAGCGACCACTTCGATCAGTTGTTCTTTCTCTCCTTCTGTCTGTACTAGTTTCTCCTCGACATTTGTCAGTCGTTCTTCACGATCCTGGATCTCATCGTCCTTCTGTGCCATTGCAGTCTGTTGTTCAGCTACTATCTCTTGCAATTCCTCGACAGTATCCTGAAGTTCCACGTTGCGGTCGTAGACTTCATCGTACATACGAGCGGCTATCGAGGTTAGTGGAGTCTCTTCCTCCTCATCCTCGTCATCCTCATCTTCCTGTGGTAACTCAACGGGATCTTCCTCGTCTGTCTCCACATCATCATCCTCATCCTCAACTACTATGACCAACGGGGCTGACTCCCGTGGCAGTAGTTGTTCCCAAACTACCTGAATGTCGCGAGGCTCCTCCTCTATAGGCATTTGAGGTCCCTCCTCCCTAGCCTAACTGGATTCTCTGACATTAATCATCTTGACAACAAAGTTTTAAAGTTTTAATTATTAATCATTACTACTCGACACTCACGAGTACATAAATTATAATCACACAAGCACATAAGTGTTTTATTACTTCTTTCTTAAAACTCGATAAGAGTTATCTCCACTATCTTTTCAAAGGTTACTTCCTAAGGCTTTTTTCCCCCACCTAAGGTTCATAACCTACAACTTTGATACCAACTTGTGACACCCCCCAAATCCTGGTACTTCATTTCCTCAAGATTTGGTGTTCACTTAATCAAAACATTCATTTCTAACTATCCAATCATAATAAAATTGAATAATAAAAACCTGCCCATACAGGATTAAACTTAAATAAAAATATCCCAGGTTATCTAACCTTTAGTTACAAACATTCAAATGCGGAATTTAAAATTTATTACATCACATCATATTTAAAAGTCTATTATCATAATGATAAAAATAAAATTTACAAGTCTTCATCACTTGTACATTTTCCCCTTTCCTTTGGTAGACGAAGGTTCACCTACCTTCTCTTCTTTAACTGCAATGAGTTTATAAATATGAAAGAGTGAGAAAAACAATTCCTCACTGGATATAATATGGAATAAACAGGAGTATAACAATAATAACTGTCGAAATAGGCTCATCAAAAGTGAATAGTACTCTATCAATAATAATCAGAAACTGAAATCCCAAAATATGGAAAATATACATCACTGAGGGTCGTAAGACCATGAACTACGTCCACAGTTGCAAGTAATCTTTCAACTCCAACTTTAACAGTCATAAGACTATAAGGACCTCGTACTTAGGGGGATCAGCCCTTCGTACAATGTATTGTGCACAAACATTTTAACGCTATGCGTAAGTTAACCCCTAATCATAACAATAGGGTTGTTCATCTCAGTATTCAAAGTACAAGTCAGCACCAAAGGAAGTTTGGTTTGGATAAGCTTTCAAGGTAATTTGGAATTCAACGAACATCAACTAAGGAGTAGTTGAATAAAACTAATAACATTATACTATAGAATAATCGTGATTGAATCAATCATAGTAGACTAAAGTCATGCTTTAAGAATAATCTAATAGCATATAATTTGAATAACTATAGCATACCTTGCTTGAACAATACTAAGCCAAGGTTAGTTAGAATTGAACACTAAGCATGCACAGCAATTTGAACGATAGAAATGATTGACATTAGTATATATAGTTGTGCATGCTAAACAACAAGTTAAATACAAGAATAACTTGCTCCAAAATAACTTACATCATTATATTGTAATCGAATTGAAAACAGTGATTGAATTAACAAGATAATAGATTAGAAAACTTGCCTTGTTCGTAGATTAAACCGAACAATTTGAATCACAATATCCTAAATACATATGTCATCATGACATAGTTAGTCATTATCACATAACTAATACATTCATCATGTAGGTTTGATTATTTAATCACATAATCAAGTTATAACACAAGTTAATTTTTAATAACATAATTATTCATAGTATAAAAATACTAAAATCAACATTTTACAGTTCTACTATCATCACATAACTTTTCTTAAAATTTCGTGTATAAAAAGTATACTGTCAGACCATTCTGCTAACTCGCGCCGCGGCGCCACAGTTTACACTGTGGGTCACGCTGCGGCGTGGGGATGGCGCTGCGGCGCAATAAATAAACTACGAAGCCGCGCTGCGGCGTGGAGATGGCGCTGCGGCGCCACTAACGTACTGCAGTTTCGACTGACAGCTTCGGCAACAGTACAAGAAAAAGCCAATTTGGCCTACAAGCTCGTTTCTAATAGACTAATTCACATGCAATTCATACAAAAACTTTATGCAAACATAATTCAAGAACTTCTAACATGTTTCTACCCATATAACAACATAAACAATGAATTTAAAACATCCAATTTCACTGTTTTTGATAAAAACTCACTTTTTGATATTTCAATGAAAATCAACACTGTAAATTTTGTTTTTCAACTAAAACAATTAATTCAAAGTATCTTTATCAATAATTATACATACTCTATCAAATTAGATGATCAATTTATCAACTAAACAACTAATTAACCCTCAATTTCTACTTTAAATTAACCCATACCCATTCACAAAACTATCTGTAAAAAAGTTTTCTTCACAAACTATATACATAATAACAATACATTGACTATAACTTATGAGAATAGTTTTAACATCACTATTTTATCATATAAAGCCACACAACAACAATAATTCATCCTTACCCAAGGATTCTACAGAGAATTTGGGAAGAGAAAAAACTAAACTATTAAAAATAAAAAGAATAAAATAAAACCTTGAAGAAGATGATGATACTATCTCTTTGATTGTCAAGCTTTTCTCCTCTTCACTCCCAATTCTCTAGGATTCTCTCACTTTTCTTCTTCTCTTCTTCTTCTTCCTCTGAGTTTTCTTTCTTCCTAACTCTAACATACGTAGAATAATATAACGTATATAGTAATAATAGATATATTAAGTATAGGATTTTAACTGACATCAGTTATAGAATTTTGAAAATCAAAAGCCATAAGGCTTGTTTGGCTAGCTAACTAAAAATAACTTATTAACCTTTACACCTTGTTTGGTAAAGCTAATTAAAACAAATGGATTAATCCTTATACCTTGTTTGATAAAACATCATTAGATTAAAGACTTTAATATGCAATAAGACATGTTTGGCAAAACTAAATTAAACTCTTTTAATTTATTTTAATAACTCCTTTATAGCAAGGTTATTTGTCACACTTCTAATAAATTAAATAATCAATTTAATCAATTCAAATATTAATCTATTAAATTACTTTCACACATAAATCATTATCACATAATTATAATTTACTTTATAATTTTATCCAACCAACTAACACTTTATTTTAATCACAATTCTAATTAAAATATTATATTTCATTTAATCACTATATGCTCTCTAATTAAATTATTAAATTAGTATATAATCTCATCACAATTTATTTTCTAAACTCCTTAATTATTTTCTTACAAATAATTAACTAAATCAAATCAATCAAATTGAACAATTATTTATTCAACAATAAACATAACCATTAAATATTTATATAACTCAAATAAATATTTCAAATTAAATTAAAAGAATTTGGAATGTTACATTAACCCTATTTATTATTTAATTTTAGTTAAATAATCAATAGTTACTTTATTATTACTAACTCTACTTGATTATCATCCAATACTACTTAGATAATAATTAAATAGTTAATTACATTCAAATTTCATGTAATTAGTTTAATAATCCATTAATTGCATTAAAAATTTTAAATTATTAAGTTTTAAAGTGATTTAAATAGGTATAAACCACTAATTACTTACTCCCTCCGTCCCAAGATAAACGTCATGGTTGACTTTTTGCGCATATTAAGAAAGAGGATAAAATGCACAATTGTCCATATTTAAATTCTCATTTAATTGCATATTTTTTTTACATTACTAATGATGCTCCATAAATATGCATAGAGAATGGTAATATAACAATTAATAATAAAGGTATTATAGGCAAATTATTATAAAAAATAGATCATTTAAGGTAAGTAGACATTTAACTTGGGACAACCTAAAATAGTAATAAAGACTTTTATCTTGGAACGGATGGAGTAATAATTAGTTAACTGCCTAGAAAAATTTTGGATTAAATATCTTAATATTCTTCAGCATTTTAAAAAAAATTTGGGTCCAAGAACCACTGCCGGAATCGCTGGAAAGTGGTCGAACCGGTCGACAGAAAGTTCCGGCCTGTTCGGTTCCCGTTGAACCGGCAGTAGCTTTTTAGGAATATTTTTGATTTTTTCTAGATTTGGGCTCCTATTGATTTTTTTTGATTCATATAAGACTTTAACGTATTAGAACTTGCAATTCCATGAATCTTTTACAAAATCACATAGAACATACACAACATAAAAATAAGGGTTTGATTTCCTTACCTTATCCTGTGGGATGCTCTTCTTTTCTTTCCAAAGTAAACTAGGAACTTGGGATGCATGAACAATATGCTCCTCCTTCTTATTTAGAATCTGAACCTCTCCTCTCTCTCTCTTGCTCTCTTTGCACGTGTTCTTGCTAGTTGAGAGAAAAATAGAAGAAGTGGAAGAATGGTGGAGGAGAAAAATGAAATAAAGATAGATATAATGTTGGTGAATTGGAGTGGAATACTAATATCCTCATATTTCTTTTGCCCCTTGGACAAAAGGGTTAGCCTTATCCCTTCCTAATCATGCCTAATCATGCTATTAAGGTTGCTAATTAGGCTTTCCTCCAATGGGAGCATGGCACACTTGTCCTTTTGTGTAAGAGTTTCTACTTATGGAACTTGATTAGCTTAACTTTTTTGCCTTAAAAGGCCTAATATTGCTGGTCCCATATACCCAATAACCAATCCATTTTGCCTTTATTTTAATGCACAAATTAGATTAATCAAAGGTTTAAAATACCCTTAATAAAGTGGGCTAAGTGTAGGCTTGCAGTTTATTTCTTTTGAGCTTTTTCTTTAATTATTTTGGGTTATGTAATAAACATAGTTTAACAATTTTAATAAATATTACCCTAATTGTTTATTTATGGTTTCTATTCTCAATCTTATGGAATTTAATTAATATACATGTAACTTTAACTCATAACCTAATTAGGTTTGCTTTAATTAGGTTTAAAATAATTATTCAATTGGAGATAATAAAATTAATCTCTTAAGTTAGTATAATTATTAAATACTAATGATTCTTCAATACCATAACCCTTAGGTTATTTAATTATCTCACCTAATGTATAATTAGGTTATGAAGCTTTCCTTTTTAATGAAATCTGTATATATATATATATATATATATATATATATATATATATATATATATATATATATATATATATATATATCCATAACTATAGTTTATATATTTATTTAGCCATACACATTTCTACACAGTCCTCGCATATTTATTCAATATATAATAGTCATACTAATTAATCATTTAAAGATTATAAATATTTCTATTTAATATTCAAGACTAACACTCAAGCTATGTTAATGTTTCAACATATATAACTTATCTTACTCTTCCTTAATCAACTTGATTAAATATTGATCTTACTTAATTTGAAATAACTAAATTAACTATCTTGTTTAATTTATATCTCATAACACATATTCACTTATAAACTAAAAAAAAAATATTCGTAAAAAAATTTAAATATATAATCATATAAAGTTCCGGTCCTTACATTCTCCCCTTCTAATACGGATTCCGTCCCCGGAATCACCATTACCTTACATTCAAATTATGTCCGTAATTAGAGCTTTATTTATATATCCAAATTTATTACCCTAATATCGGTATTAATCTGTTTCTTCTTACATTTACTCATTCCATCTTATTCAGGGCAGAAAATTCTCTACTAAACTTAAGTCTCGTTTGACTTGCCATAGCTCATAATTACCTGTTATAGTTAGGTGACACCATATTACTCATAATAATATTCCTTTAATTTGTTAAGCAACATGTACTTTCTCTTATTCTACATTAAAACCTCAAAGAGTTACCATAGACCACTCAATATACATGTTTTCTTTTAGTAATTTATAAAGTTGTTTCATCAATTCCTTCAGTTTTATTTATGCGATACTAACATGTGATATCATCATGTGATACCAACCTATGACTCGAATCCGCATAGGAACAACACCTCCTGGTGATATCAATCAAATAAGACGTTCGTAATTATATTACTAGTTAAAATTTTACCTGGAACTACTCCATTCGAAGCGACTGCATCCTGGACTGTCACGTTAAACGTGCGTGCTATTGGTCTTACTAGTTGAGCTGGTCCATTGGTCGTTAGAGTACCAGTGCTATTTCCTTTGTTGTTGTTTCCCTTCTCTGCATTCTTCTTTTGACAGTTACAGATATGATGATTTGACGATCCACATGAAAAATAACCTTGTATCTTATTAGGACTGGGACAATTGGGAGAGATATGTCCCTTTTGGCCACAGTTAAAGCACACTCCTTTGCCCTTCAGGCAGACTCCCAGATGATTCTTCCCACAAATTGCACACAGCTCACCTTTCTTCCTACCTTATGTTGATTTGTTTATCGATTAGGTGTTATCGCTCCATTTACGCTTGTTGGAGTTACTCCCTCCACTACTACCTCCTTCATTCATCCTTTTCTTCTTTTCCTGGTGATACCTCGATACGGCTTCAATGCCCCCCTCAACGATGATTGCTTTTTCTAACATAGACAAAAATGTATTAATCTGCAGCACTGCTACCTTGCTAAATATCGATGGCTTCAGTCCGTTTTCAAACCTTCGCGCCATTCATGCCTCCGTGTCTACTTGATGATGTAACGCCCCCAAATCCGTGTAACATTGCTTACAGGACATGGTGCTCACGATACAATATACATAATAAACTCCGGAAATAATAATAATAATAATAATAACTATTACATATCTATTCAAATAAAATCTCAAGTCTTTACAACCTTAAATAAACTGAAACTTAAACTTAGCGTTTAACACTACATTACATCATATGCGGAAATATAACTTCTTACATAAATAACTCTTATCATTTCATCTTAGACTTCCCCTTGTCCTTGCCCGAGCCCACAACGTTCTCAACCCTAACTGAAAGGTTTAAGCAAGAATGAGAACAAATTGCCCAGCAAGTATACAAAGTAGTTTGAAAACATACATCAGGAGTAAAAGCATTTATATGAATATTTCTCAACAGTTGAAACAATTATCAAGAGATAAACAGGAATATCAAGATAAGAGTTCTGGAATTCTCAATAGCATACTAAGGGGTGTTAGATACCCTGAGAATTACTTTGTTTCATCGAAAACCATCAGACGGTTTAACAATCAAATAGATTGTAAATAGTCTCTGCAAGTACTCTAGGTGATCAGCCTATCGTACCCTACATTGTGCACAAGTATGAAATTTAACTACATAAGCATAAATGGGGCAATATGCCCTACATCTATTTGTCCGATTATTCGGGTTGTTTATCTTAGTATTCATGCGAGATCGTACCAAAGCAATTTGGATTGGTAAACATTAAAAAGCTTCAACGTATTTGAATTGTTCAAATGTTATATTATTTATCATCAATAATATCTAGCCAAAACAAAAATCCAGAAAACATACTTGGAAACATTTCGTTAAAGAAATAGAAATTTAAAGTATAGAAGTTGTAATACTAACTGAATAATCATCAATAATGCTTACAAGGAAATTGCAGTTATATAACTTGACGACAAAGGAACTTGTACGAAAAAAATAAATAGTACAAGTCTGATACTAACCCTCACTGCAATAACAATGAGTAACGATTGAATAATTGCTCAAAAGAAATTTAGGGTTAGGAAACTTGCCTGATATGTCTTTTACAATTAACGCTATTTACTTGCTTTTCTTGTAACCTATTCACATGTGTCACGTTAAGCAATTAAGTTCTCGAACACCACTTCGAAGTGTAATGGTTTTCTTTTATTTTAATAAGATTATTAAACTCACAAAAATTCAAAAACAATTCAATTACATAACTTGTTGCTTCGTATAGGTCAAGTGGTTCAATAATAGAATCTGGGAAAAAATAAATTTCTAACATTTTTCTGACCTTGTTCGGCTCGACCCGACCCTGCCGACCCAACCCGGACCGGCGCAGCTGTGCAAATCTAAGCCTTATGAGCAGCAAAGCTGCGCTGCTCATCAAGCCCAAAAAAATTTTCCCGCTTCAAGCAGCCCACTTTCCGATTTAATTCCTACCAAACTACATTGCATCTGACCATGAAATTTGGACACAATAAACTTCATATAGCATAGTATTTTAAAAAAAATGTAACATACATCAAACTAGCATGTTAAGACCACAAACCAACTGCATAGATAGGCGTTCATGGACTACTTTAGGACTTAAAAAATTTCTGGAAATCCCAGAATCTGCAGATTTTTCCCTTTGAACATGCTTGCTACCGAATTTCATATCTTGCTCAATTTAACTCCGTTTCTTATGAAATTTGGTTAGGTTATACATCATTCTACATAGTATTTTACAAAATTATTACCTACCATAATCGGGTCACAGAAAATATGATTCCAAGGCTCCGAAAAACCTAAAAAGTCTCAGATTTCAAGTTTAACCAACTTTGACAAAATTCGTGATTTCGATTCTAGCATGCAAGGAATTAGTTCCTACTGTCCAGATCATATATACTCATATAAATACACATGTTACAACAATCGAACTAACTAAATTTCCATGATTTGATCAAATTAGCACCATTGAGTCATATTATCAAATATTTGGCATGCATGACATAATTCCTTGAATCTCTACAATATTGAGGCATGATTAAACCAGAACTTTCGTTCTTACATCCACATAACATCAACTAACACTAGCATGGCATCACAAGTATAAAATAAATCGTTTGCAAAAGTCTCATATACATATTCTCTCATTTTTACTTAAGAACATAAAAAGAGAGTTCATGGCTTACCTCTGTGATGAATTCTATTTTCTTGAACCCCTCGAATGATTCTCCTTGCTTGATTAGTCTCTAAAAACTCTAGAATTTGCCACCCTCTCAAGCTCTTTCCTCTCTAACTCTCAACTTCACTCACAAAGGATTTTTACAAAGAGGAAGAAGAGGCTTGGATAGGAAGTATATGTAGAACATGATAACCATTGATTTTTTTCAGCCCTTCCATCTCCAACATCAGTTATACAATAAGTGTATTGCATCAAACCCATTTAGTATGGGGTGTGGGTTAGAGAAAGGAAGAGTATTGGATTGTAAAGGGTTGTAACTCCCTCCCCCCTCATTACCTTATAATACTAATACTCCCTCTCTTGTCCCAATTTGGTTGTCACGTGGGCCCCACAACTGCTGCACTCCTTTATTAAAATATTAATATAATCAATTTAATCATTTAATAAACTATTTTAACCATTTTGCCCTCCGTAGCTAAACATTTCGATACTAATATCGATTCCTACTAAATTGATGTTCCGGACGTCTTGGGACCATCTATTTCGTCAAATTGGTCTCCAAAAATTCGTGGTTGAATTTTTACCTAAAAAAGTCTACCAGTTGACGTTGACCAAAAAGTCAACCGCGACACATTTTGTGGTTACAGTCTATCTTGACTAATTTCGACGTTCCAGAGTCAAATATGCAGTCCATGTCTCTAAATTCTGCCCCGAAATTAATCTCATATTTTAATCCCCTCCCACACAATTAATCAATTTAATTAAATAACTAACTCAAATAGTTAAATTAATCTAAACCAACTATTTACACATACCTCATCACATAACTTAAAATTAAACATGTATGTATAACACATATACATCTAATAATAGAAATCACACAAGAGTTTCACATAAATTCATTTATTGATAATTAGTAAATTACATAATAATCTCGGATATTACATTCACCCTCCCTTAAAAGGATTCCGTCTCCGGAATCATTACAAGTTAAACAAAAAGACTAGGATAATTTTTCATCATTTTCTCCTTGAGTTCCCACGTAGCCTCATCGGCATTGTAGTTCCTCCATACTACCTTAACAGAAGATATTATCTTATTTCCTAACACTTAATCTTTTCTATCAATTATCTGTACAGGAACCTCTTTATAGGTTAAGTCCTTTTCAAACTGGATAGGTTCATACTCTATGACATGCTTGTAGTGTAACGATCGCGAAATTTGTAATTTAATTTAAATATTTATTGATTAAATAAATATTTTAAATAATTTATTTATTGGAAAAAAATAAATAATTGATGAAATGTGGTGAATTAATTTAGTAACTAAATTGATTAATGTTAATTAAATTGAATAATGATAACTTTATTTGAAGGATTTAATTTAAGGAAATAATTAAATTAAATCGATTGCTTAATATTTAAGAAAATAATTAAATTAAATGAATTGTTTAATATTAAAGGAAATAAATAAATTAAATAAAGTGATGTTTCTAATTTATTAATTAAATTAGATATATAATTATTTATTAATTATAAGTATAATTATAATGAGATTATAATTATTATTAATTATTATTATTATAAGTTATTTAAAATAACTAACGGTGTGACACATGAAACTATATAATATAATATTATAAAAATAAACTAGTATGGGATATATGTGTAGCCAAACGTAGCCTAGCTTGTGGCTTTTGGCCTAACATAACTGACGCAGATGTATTATTTTATAACTGAAGTTTACGTGGGTTAGTGGGAGGTCAGTTTATTTTCTACGCATTCTATTTCTTTGCCTAAGGCTAACTAGATAACAGAGAATTAGAGAGAGCTTGGAAGAAAAGAGAAAAAAAAATACAGTGATATTGAGAGTTGGAGAAGAAGGGTTTGGAAAATGATTGCTATCAACTTTGCTATCATACAATCAAAGGATTTAGGTATAATTTACTCCTAATTCTAATTCTCAGTCTTATATATATATATATATATATATATATATATATATATATATATATATATATATATATATATATTCTTGATAAATTGGTTGGTTATCATCTGTAATTCTATATTAGTTATCAAATTCGTGTAAATTGGTGTGTTGGAAGAAAAAAATAGATGACAGTGTTTATACATAAAAATTAGCTTGTAAAAGTACCAATTTTAGTGGTCAATTTGTATGTTAATCTGTAAATTGAGTCTTGATTATGTTAGTCCATTAAGAAACGAAGAGAACGTAGTTTGAATGAAGTAATTTGGACAAGAATTGTGATCAAAGTGATGATTTCTATGAAGAATGTCAAAAAAATGGAGTTTTGTATGAAAATATGAAATTCAAGGATTTAAATTAGTTAAAGTGGTTGTTAAATTGTTCTAAGTGGTTGAATATATTAGCAATCATGTTTGTGATGGTTCTACACCAATTGTATATGTTAATATTACTGTTTTGCGGGTGAAATTCGTGTTTGTTGGGCTAAAAATAGAACACTGTTGCTGCATTTCTGGTTCTGTCTATGCACCAGCACAGCTGTGCTGGTGCCCAGGCCAGAAACGGCACAGCTGCACCGGTCCCAGGCTTAGGTATGGCACAGCTGTGCCATACACTGATCTGAGGCAGTGGTTTCTGCTGCTGCTGCCGACCTTGGATACCACTATAACTTAGTTTAATGATGTGCTAATGTAACAAGCATGTAATGAGGAGGCTAAAATAGAACCGTGTCATGTCATTGATAATTTTAAAGTTGTAAAAGGATTTATAAGTTATGAATGTGATATGTTAGGACTTAGTGTACACATTGAATGGAAAATAAGTGTTGTGAAGTTAACACTTAGATTTTCTGATATTTATATAGTGGCATAAGACTTGTACTAAATTAACAAGTTTAGTTAGAAATGGGTGTTATTTTGGAAGTGGATGTTAACATGTCTAATAGATATTGTGATTCCACTAAAATGTGTAGGTGAACGTGAGTTGTAAATTCTAGCTTACGCGTGAGGCAGGTTTCTAAACCTTATCTTTTTACATTGAGCGAGTTTCTTATCCTAAACTTTTATTGAGCAAAATTTCTAACTTCATTCTTTTATTAATGAATGCAAGTTCCTAAACTTTTATTGAGCAAGACTATTGATTCTATCCTTATGTACGATTGACTAAGCTCTTGTAACCTAATTCGTTACATCGAATGAGTTTCACATTCTCATTTCTTGTTATTATTATTCAAAACGTATATTTTTCAAATACATTGATTCAAAGGAGATTGTTCTAATTCTTTGAATATAGTACTTTGCATGTGTATCATGTTTATTCAATTATATATTGTTGATATCCGATCTTTAACTTCGACAGCTTTGTTCAGTTATACATTCTTGTATTAAACCTTCAAGTAGTAAGCAAACTCTTATTGATTAAATTAATCTATAATTGAACAGTGTTCTCAAATTTTAAAAATACTGATAAGCTAGTTCCAAACTAAACTTTTTTAGTGCGGAAGTTCTAAATCCAAACTGAGACGAACAAACCTAACATAGGGGATTTTGTACGTGTTAACGTTTAGATGTTTATGCACAATACATGGTACAAAGGGTTGATCCCCCTAAGTATGTTAAGAAGGGTCTATATAGTCTAAATAACTGTTAAGGTTGGGGTAGTAATACCTATTCACCAGGGACATAGTTCGTGGTCTTAAGACCCTCAGATATTAAAGTTCGAACTTGATTTCTATTTTTGATTCGTAAAACTAGTTAATTATTGTTCAGCATTCGTTGTTCATTCTTATATGGTTATTATTACTACTTTTTATATCAGTGAGCAATTGTTTGCTCACTCTTGCAATTAACAATGCCGTTAAAGTCGAAAAAGGTGATGAGCCATCTACTAGCAAAAGAAAGGGTAAGATGTCCAAGTGTTGAAGAATTATTTAAAGTTTATTTAAATGTGTGATGTTATAAGACTTGTTTTCTTTTATGATGTATTCCGCAAACTTATGTAATAATTTAAGGTTAGATTACTTGGGATTGTTTATGAGATGATGTAACCCTTTAATGGGGAAGATTATTGTTTAAATTAATTGATGTTTTTATCCTTTATTATGGGTAGTTAGATGTAATTATTTTGAAAGTAAGCACCAAATCCTATGGGAATGAAGTACCCGGATTTGGGGGTGTCACATGTAGTCTTGCTTATAGGGTCGTAAAACTGATACGTGGAACACATTGTGTACATGCTCTAACTCCGGAGGTAAAGCTATTTCATTAGATACCTCACCGACTCGTCTTAACACTTCAAAGGGTCCTCTAAATCCGGGACTAAGTTTTCCCTTCTTCCCAAACCTCATTTTCCCTTTTCAAGGTGAAGCCTTTAGAAACACATAGGTGCCGACGTCGAAGTCTCGTTGTTGCCGATGTTGATCAACATATTTCTGTTGTCGATCTTGAGCCGTCACTAATCTTTCTTGTATCGTTTTAATCACATCCGCAGTTTACTGCACCAATTCTGGCCCTAGCAATTGACGTTCTCTGACTTCATCCCAGCACAATGGCATTCTGCATTTCCTTCTATATAAAGCTTAATAAGATGGCATACCGATGCTTGCGTGATAATTGTTGTTGTATGCAAATTCCACCAACGGTAGGTGATCATCCCAGTTTCCTTTGAAGTTCATAACACATGCTCTCAGCATGTCTTCCAACGTTTGAATAGTTCTTTTGCTCTGTCCATCTGTTTAAGGATGATACGCGGTGCTCAACCTTATTTGCGTTCTCGAAAGCTTTTCAAGAAATTTGTTGTGAATCGCGGATTGCGATCTAACACAATTGATATCGGCACACCGTGCCTGGAAATGATCTATTTGATGTAAAGCTTTGCCAGTTGATCTAAGTTATATCTGATCTTGATTGGCAAGAAATGCATTAACTTGGTCAATCGATCAACAATCACCCATACTGTATCGTAACCCTTCTGTGTAGTTAGAAGTCCTACCACGAAGTCCATCGTGATATGCACTCGCTTCCATTCTGAAATTTCTAAGGGTTGAAGTAACCTGCTCGGTTTTTTATGTTCCGCCATAACTCTCTGGCATGTTAAACACCTGTTGACGCACTCTGCGACTTCTCTCTTCATATTGGGCCACCAATAATGTTGGCGAAGATCCTGGTACATCTTTGTGCTTCCCGGATGGATTGAGTAGCTTGAACTATGAGCTTCCTGCAAGATCTCTTCCTTTAATTTAGATACCGCTGGCACCCAAATTCTCTTCTCAAATCTTAATAGTCCATCACCACCCACACTGAGTTTAATCTCTTCCCCTTTGAAAATTCTTTTCCTCACATTCTCACATTTCATCGCTACTTTGCGCTTCCTTGATTCTGTCCAATAGAGTCAGACGAACCTCCATTGCAAACAACTTCTCATTTGAATTCCTTGGGCTCTTTATCTCGAGTTCCAATCTAGTCATCTCCTTAACTAGCTCCTCTTGAGTTGTTAGCATTGCAAACTTACCACTGTTCTTCTTGCTTAGTGCATCTGCTACCACATTAGCTTTTCCCGGATGATACAAAATGTCGTAATTGTAATCCTCTATAAGTTCCAACCATCTTCTTTGTCTCATATTCAACTCCTTCTGTGTGAAGATATACTTCAGACTTTTATGGTTCGTGTATATTTTACATCTTACACCATATAAATACTGCCTCCAAATCTTTAGGGCAAATACTACCGCTGCCAATTCCAGGTCATGGGTAGGGTATCCCTTTTCGTAATCTTTCAACTGACGCAAAGCGTACGCAATAACTTTACCATGTTGCATAAGCACATAGCCAAGTCCTTTGTGTGACGCATCACTAAAAATCATGAAATCACCTGTATCGTTAGGTAAAGACAACACCGGTGTTTCACACAGTCTTTTCTTGAGTTCCTTAAAACTTTCTTCACACTTCTCCGTCCAGAGAAATTTTACCGACTTCTTTATTAGATTCGTCAAAGTTCCTGGTATTTTCAAAAAATCTTGGATAAACCGTCTGTAATAGCCTGCAAATCCTAATAAACTGCTTACTTCAGCCGGTTTCCTCGGTTGTTCCCAATTCTGCATCGCTTCCACCTTTGCCGGATCCACGGAGATTCCGTTCTTATCGATCACGTGCCCTAGAAATTGAACTTTCTCCAACCAAAACTCACACATCGAAAATTTTTCGTATAGCTTATCCCTCCTCAACGCCTCCAATACCATTCTTAAATGTTCAGCATGATCTTCCTCAGTCTTGGAATAGATCAGGATATCATCTATGAACACAACTATGAATTTATCTAAGTATTGCTTGAACACCTAGTTCATCAAGTCCATAAATGATGTCGGCGCGTTCATTAACCCAAATGACATCACCAGGAACTCGTAGTGTCTGTAAAGAGTCATGAATGTTGTCTTAGGTACATCTTCCTTCCTCACCTTCAACTGGTGATATCCCGTCCTCAAGTCGATCTTGAAAAAATATTTCGCTCCTCTCAATTGATCGAACAAATCATCTATCCTGGGTAACGGGTACTTGTTCTTAATCGTCACCTTGTTCAGCTCCCGGTAGTCTATACAAAGTCTGATCGACTCATCCTTCTTTTTTACCAATAAAACTGTCCCCAAGGAGACACACTCAGTTGAATATACTTCCTATCCAACAATTCCTACAACTTTACTATCAGCTCCTTCATCTCCGCTGGTGCCATTCTGTATGGAGCTTTCTAAATCGGGGTCATTCCCGGTACTAAATCTATAACAAATTCTGTAACGACCCAAAAATAGGTCCATTCCATCCAACCTATTCTGAGTCGCCAAATACATGGTATAGAAAACAACTGTAACCTTATTACAACAATTGTCGTGCAAAATACAACAACACATATGTTGTGAGTTTGGATACAAATATATACCAAATGTGACTCATGTTCCAACCGTGGACATCACCTCACAATGACACCTTACATAAAGGTATATTCAAAAACTGTTTTAGAAATTAGAATCTTTGGGAAGTGCTCAAGGAAACCTTCGTACATGGGAGGCCATGCGTCTAGGTTATGATTGATATCATATGGCCACAGAATTATTCTTGGTTGACCCAATAGACCCCAAAGAAAAACGAGAAGATTACTATCATATTCTTCCCAATGGTGAGTCTTCTCTTGACATATCATTATCTCTACTGTCTCTAATTGAGAATTATACTTCAAACAAACACCAAGATTATATAGGTAGTGCTCGTATATATACTCAGCAAGTGGATGAGCACATCCCTGTCTTATGATGACACGAGGTTGTATGTCGTTAGACATCTTGTATGATAGTGGCAAACCACCCTTCCAACGTTGGGTACACCTTACCCTATTCGTTTCACCAAATAAAACTACTAAATGAACTTTTCTATACTGCTTCGGGAGAACATCCACGGCTAGAGACCACCGTTCTATTTCCCCGTTACCCTCGCTCGACCCAGCTACACTCTTATTACCTGAAAGGAATTGTGAAGCAAAAGGGTGAGCACAACTAGCTCAGTAAAGAATATCATGACTAAAGATAATTAAATTATCAATAGCCTTCATCAATAATAAATCAGAGATTTAGAACATATGGTAAATGATAAAAATTTCAACCATAGTTGCAGCGGAACGGGCAATCCATTAGAAAAGTCAAATAGACTATAAAGTCTATTATCTTCTCCATGTTAAAAATCCATCAACAATGTTTTATCCCTGTAACATCAATCAACAAGTCTGGTCCACAATCATATGAATAACTCATAATCATAACTGTAGTTCTAAATTCCTCTTCTCATCCAGGACGAAGATAATTTTTATCACCTATCTTTACCTGAAACATCAAAGATCATGGTTACACCAAATCACATTTCATGTTCATAATCATACTAATAACTTCATCTTTGCACTACGGCCAAAGATATTCATTTGTATCACCAGTTGGTCATGTTTATCTCAACATCTGTTCATCTTTGCACTACTGGCCAAAGATATTCAACAACATGTCATCTTTGCACTACGGGCCAAAGATATTCATCAACAATTCATCTTTGCACTATAGGCCAAAGATATTCATCAATATTTCATCTTTGCACTACAGGCCAAAGATATTAATATCTCAAAGAAATATATAATCATTTCAGAATTTATATAAACAATAATTATAACCATGTTGATCAATTCACCTTTGCACTTAAGCTAAAGATATTCACTTATAAATTCAATGGTCATGATCATACCAATCAACGATTCAACTTTGCACTATTGGCCAAAGATAACCCATAGTCATGATCATACCAAAAATTATCCATCTTTACACTCAAGTCAAAGAGAAATATCATCATTAGGGTTATAAAAATGTTATATATAATAATAAAAATAACATGATCAACATCTAGTTTTAATCTCAAGAGTAATATTCGTAAATCAACTATAATTTGGTTAGAAAAAGAAACCAATTTTTATCGTGAATAGTAACTCGTGAATAGTAACTCATAAATAGTAAACTCAACACAAAAAAGTAGAAATTCCACAATAAAATCCATACCAGCATTTCGGTATAATGATATTGAAAGAATAATATTTCTTAAGCTTATAAACAATTTATTTAAATTGTTTACACTTTACTAAATAATGCATTTAATCATTCTAAAATACCAAACTCATAAGATTTTATCACCAATAATCAAAACTCTCATCAAAAATCTGCATATACCTCATATAGGATTCTCAAAGTCATAGAATCCTATTTTCCAATTTTCTTAATTCACAAAATATATTTAATTCATTTACTCATAACTAGACTATTTTCATGAAAAATACCAAATCAGTTCCAAAAATATTTCTTTTCTGAGATTTAGCATAATATAGTCCCATAGTGAACATATATTTTTCTCAGAATTTTTAAAAGTCATTTACTATTTTTCATATGGCCAAAACAGCCGAATATTTAGACATTTATCAAAAATTATACTTTTGTCCAAAAATTCTGAAATTTACAGAGTATACTTCTATCATATACATGTACTCCCAATAAAAATTTCATCAATTTTGGAGTTAACCACAAGGAATTATAAGCGATTACTTTTAAAATAGTCTTTTCTCATAAAATTCATAACACTCAATCTATACATCCAAAAATCACCATTTTTGGACACAATCAAGAAAACTCATCAAAATATCATTTAAAATTTTTCTAGAATTTTTGAAGGTCAGAAAAATTACGAAACTGGAAAATATAACAACCCTTAAAATCCCTTACTATCCCTTACTATCCCTTACCTCAAAAGAGTAGTACTTCTGATCGGCATGCAAAGCCGAAGGAAACTTGCACTGAATAGCAACTCCCAAAGTATCTAAATACTCACAAAATATGCTTCATAATATAGAGAGAGAAAGAGAGAAAACTTGTTTCTGGTGTGATTTTCAATTCTAACTTAGCCTTCTATTTATAGAAAAATTTTAGTAGGCTTGACTTGCAACCTGATGGCTTTACCTGCTACTATTTCCACCCACCACATTTAAAATATAATTCAGCACATTTCTTCACCAACTACAAGTGGGGCCCACCAATTCTAGAATTTTTCATCAAAATGATAAACTCCGAAAATTCAACAATTTCTGAACCAGTCATCTTGTAAAATTCATAATAAATCATACGTTCATTTTTAACGGTTTAAAATTTGTGGGCATATACTCAACTTATATATGTATAACATATCCAAAAATTACCACGATCCAACGGTCAGATTAAAAATTATAACCCCCGTAAAATATCTCAAAAACCTTGATTTTTAATACCTCCATTCCGACAAAAATACGGATAAAAACCTCAACATTAACTCCTTCATTTTTAACCACAAAAATATATCCCTCGTTTATATCCACATAAAATAAATATTTCCTTATCATATGAATCAATAATTAATTATTCACAAATAATATTACAGAATCACATTTATGACAACCAGGCCGTTCCTAGGAAAGAGGGGGCTTTCCAATAAGAATTTTTCCTTACTGGCGCGCAATTAGGTGACCAAACCTCTCCTTAGACAGAACTTTCTTGACATTGCCAATAATGTTATCTAATAATATTATTCAAATAATATGAATTATTGATCCGATAATGGAAAATACTGTGCAGTGACAATATTGAACAACAATAATATAAAATTTCAACGTAGCAATTATTGAATCAATAAAATAAAATATTGAACAGTAATTACTGTAACAATTATTGAGTAGTGCCTTCTTACGTAAGAATCAATAATTTCAAAAATACTATGCAATACCGTGTGCTACTGTGCAATAACGCGTATTACTGTATTTTAACCACCGGGTATTCCAACAGTGTTAACGGTAACAACTACGCCGTTATTTGTAAAAACTCAAATTTGTCGTTTTCTTCACCCGACAGTTATTCGTTATGGGGCCCACAAATAGCTGCGCCGTCGTACGAATATTCCCCGACAGAAAGAATATTCCACGACCAAACAAATATTCCCCGACAACAATGATTATTTTATAACCACTTGCTTATTTTGAAAAAAAATTCATATTTCACCCATAACTTTAAACTTTTATCAATTTAACCATTTACTGAATAGTAATTATAAGAAAAATTGAATACTTTTATTTCATAAAATTCGGGGTCTTACAAATTCGACCTCCCTATCCGGTGGAATTCATGGTAATTCCTCCGAAAATATATCCGAAAATTCGTTCACTACAGGTATCTGTCCCATCCCTATCCCTACTTTTTGCGTATCGACGATATGGGCCAAATATCCTACACATCCCTTTCTTAGCTACTTCCTCGCTTGCATCATCGTTAGACAGCTTGAGTGTCTCAACGACTTACTACCATAGAACACTACTTTAGAATGATTTGGAGTCTTAAGGTTTATACACTTCTTCTGGCAATCTATCATCGCTTTATGGTTAAATAACCAATCCATTCCTAGAATTACATCAAATTCTCCTAATGGAATCGATATTAAATCCATAGGTAACATATACCCCCTGATATCTACAACATAATTCCTATAAATATGGCTAACGGGAATGACTTCCTTATTAACAACTTCTATGTTCATAGGATACTCTAATTATTCATGGGGTAAGTTTAATCGTTGGGAGAATTCATGCGATAAGTAGCACCCGAATTAAATAATACGTAAGCAGATATATCATTGATCGGAATGATACCTGAAACCACGTCCTTGGATGAGATCGCATCCTGAACTGTCATGTTGAAAGTCCTTGTTGTTGGTTGATTCTGAGTTGGTGGTCCAGTAATTGTGAGATTTCCACCGCTTTGTCCCCTTCCATCATACCCTCCTGCTGAGTTCTTCTTTGGGCAATTCCTTGCCTGATGATCCGGTGCTCCACAGTTGAAGCATCCATTTTTCTTTGGTGCAGAGCAATTGGGAGAAATATTCCCCTCTTGTCCGCAATTGAAACATACATTCTTCCCCTTTAGATATTCACCCGAGTGATTCCTCCCACACTTCTTGCATGTCTCAGTCATCTTCTTTGCTTCCCCTGGTTTTCCCCTAGGATTTCCCGAATTAAAATTGTTGTTGTTGCTGTTGTTCCACTTCCTTTTGTTTGCACCACTGCCGCTGCTACCTTCCCCACGATTCCCTCCTTCATTCTTTTTCTTCTTATCCTTGTTAAATTTCATCAGGGCTTCGCTTCCGCCCTCAGCGATTATAGCTTTCTCCAGGAGAGTCGCGAACTTGTTTGTTTGCAACACCAAAAGTCTACTGTATAACCATGGTTTGAGGTCCTGCTCAAACCTCCTCATTTTCCTCTCCTAAGTGTCAACCTGATGAGGCACGAACCTTGCCAGCTCATTGAATTTCGTGGCGTATTGAGGTACTGTCATGTCGTCTTGCTTAAGCTCTAGGAATCGCATCTCCATGCGACTCTGTATACTCACAGGAAAGTATTTTTTGAAGCAAATCTTCTTACCCTCCCTTGGTATCACACCTTCACCATCCCTGGTCTGGTTTGCCTCCCACCAGAAGTTGGCTTCGCCTTTCAGCATATATATGGCGAAGATTATCTTCTGTTCATCTCTAACTTAGGCGATAGCGAATGCCTTTTCCATTTCTTTGATCCATGTCTCGGCTTCAATGGGTTCGGTGGTTCCTTTGAACTCAGGGGGTCCCGTACTCTTGAAGTCCTTAAAGTGTCCCACTTGGGCCGTTGGAGGGTTATTGTTATTCGGGGTTCAATTATGAAGTGCCCCCACTAACATGTCTACAAATTATTGCATGGGGTTCGGTGGATCCCCAACATTAACGCCTGACCCCTCTGGTGTTTGACGACGTCTTCCTCTAGCCATCTTTCTTTTTAAATAAACTTAATGTTATCATCTTATAACTTTCTATACAACATTTATAATTCATATAAAACATAATCATCACATCACATATTTAAATAAAAGCATATTTATTTTCAAACTATAATAACAAAGTATCTCATCATCTTATGACATTAAGTCATTTACATCACTTTAAACCAAAGTACTTGATAAAAATCGAAACTAAGTTTTATTTCATAGATAAGCGTTCTAATGCTAATAGTAAAAGTTCATCACGAATAAACTAGAGACCCCACCTAATGGCGTCTTCATGCTCTTCATCCGTCATCTCCAGCACCATCCCATGGCTTATGGCATGTCTAGACCAATACTCCTCATGTGGAAAGTGAAACACCCTATGTTGGAACCTCCCATGTGCTGACTTAAATGCGTACTTCATCCTGTCCATCCTAACCTTCTTATCTCTCACTTCACCTTCTAGCTCGCCTGTTACCTTCTCGGCCCGAGTACGACCTCCCATCTCATCTCCCCAGAATGTAGTAATAATCTGCTTGTCAGTTTGGAGACTTTGTATCCTCGACTCTAACCCATTAATGGTATGTCCCAAGTGGGTCCTAATAGCTTCTTTCACATCCTCTAGCCTATCCGCCTTCTGGTCTAATGCTCGCAACTTGTTAGCCAGATCCCCGTTCCTAATTACCAGGTGATGCACCAATGCCTCAAGCAATGTTGCAGCATGCTGCTCCCCCTGATACAACTCCTCTAACTTATGGACTCTGTCGTCCAACTCTGTAATCCTATCCATCAACTCATCCAACAAAGTATCCTCAGGTCCTTCTTCAGAGTCCTCCTCGGGCACCTCTTCCTCTACAAGATACTCCTCTGGGTCTGAGTCAGCTGCTGCCTCAGTTATAGGCTCAGGTACAGCTGCCACCAACTGCTCACTCACAACGTGGATATCTCTAACCTCCTTTTTTCCTGACATCGTACAATCAAGATAAAATAACTCGGTTAGTAGTTCAAAATAGATGTGTTTTGTTTCTAGAAAAAATAGATTTGACACAACCCCTAGAAATCTACGTGAGTTCATCTCCTTATTTTTTCCCACTAACTTCCCTAAGGTTATAGTCTAAGGTTCCCTACCTAAGGTTTATAACCTACTGCTTTGATACCAATCTATGACGCCCCAAAATTCGTGTAACATCGCTTACAGGACATGGTGCTCACGATATAACATACGTAATCATCTAACTACATAAACTCCAGAAATAATAATAATAATAATAACTATTACATATCTATTCAAATAAAATCCCAAGTCTTTACAACCTTAAATAAACTGAAACTTAAACTTAGCGTTTAACGCTACATTACATCATATGCGGAAATATAACTTATTACATAAATAACTCTCATCATTTCATCTTAGACTTCCCCTTGTCCTTACCCGAGCCCTCAGCGTTCTCAGCCCTAACTGAAAGGTTTAAGCAAGAATGAGCATAAATTGCCCAGCAAGTATACAAAGTAGTTTGAAAACATACATCAGGAGTAAAAGCATTTATATGAATATTTCTCAACAGTTGAAACACTTATCAAGAGATAAACAGGAATATCAAGATAAGAGTTTTAGGATTCTCAATAGCATACTAAGGGGTGTTAGATACCCTGAACATTACTTTGTTTCATCGAAAACCATTAGACGGTTTAACAATCAAATAGATTGTAAACAGTCTCTGGAAATACTCCAGGTGATCAACCTATTCACAAGTATAAAATTTAACTGCATAAGCATAAATGGGACTATATACCCGACATCTGTTTGCCTGATTATTCGGGTTGTTTAACTTAGTATTCATGCGGGACCACACAAAAGTAATTTGGATTGGTAAACGTTAAATAGCTTCAACGGATTTGAATTGTTCAAATATTATATCATTTATCATCAATAATATCTAGCCGAAACAAAAAGCTAGAAAACATACTTGGAAACAGTTCGTTAAAGAAATAGAACTTTAAAGTATAGAAGTTGTAATACTAACTGAATAATCATCAGTAACGCTTATAAGGAAATTGCAGTTATATAACTTTACGACAAAGGAACTTGTACGAAAAAAATAAATAGTACAAGTCTGATACTAACCCTCACTGCAATTACAATGAGTAACGATTGAATAATTGCTCAATAGAAATTTAGGGTTAGGAAACTTGCCTGATATGTCTTTTACAATTAACGCTATCTATTAGCCCTTCACGTAACCTATTCACATGTGTCACATTAAACAATTAAGTTCTCGAACACCACTTCGAAGTGTAATGGTTTCCTTTTATTTTAATAAGATTATTAAACTCACACAAATTCAAAAATAATTCAATTACATAACATGTTGTTTCGTATAGGCCAAGTGGTTCAATAATAGAATCTGGGAAAAAATAAATTTCTGATATTTTTCAGACCCGGCCCGACCCGGATCCAACCCGGCCGACTCAACTCGGACCGGCGCAGTTGCGCAAATCTAAGCCTTATGAGCGGTGCAGCTGCACTGCTCATTAAGCCCAGAAATTTTTTTCCCTCTTCGAGCATCCCACTTTCCGATTTAATTCCTACCATACTACAGTGCATCTGACCATGAAATTTGGACACAATAAACTTCATACAGCATAGTATTTTACAAAAATGTAACATACATCAAACTAGCATGTTAAGGCCATAGACCAACTTCATAGATAAGCGTCCATGTACTGCTTTAGGGCTTAGAATTTTTTTTTGGAAATCCCAGAATCTGTAGATTTTTCCCTATGAACATGCTTGCTACCGAATTTCATATCTTGCTCAATTTAACTCCGTTTCTTATGAAATTTGGTCAGGTTATACATCATACTACATAGTATTTTAAAAATTTATTACCTACAATAATTGGGTCATAGAAACCATGATTCCAAGGCTCTGAAAAACCCAAAAAGTCACAGATTTCAAGTTTAACCAACTTTGACAAAATTCATGATTTCGATTCTAGCATGTAAGGAATTAGTTCCTACTGTCCAGATCATATATACTCATATAAATACACATATTACAACAATCGAACTCACAAAATTTTCATGATTTGATCAAATTAGCATCATTGTGTCATATTATCAAATATTTGGCATGCATGACATAATTCCTTGAATCTCTACGATATTGAGGCATGATTAAACCAGAACTTTCGTTCTTACATCCACATAACATCAACTAATAGTAGCATGGCATCATAAGTCCAAAATAAATCGTTTGCAAAAGTCTCATATGCATATTCTCTCATTTTTACTTAAGAACATAAAAAAGAGAGTTAATGGCTTACCTCTTTGATGAATTCTACTTGCTCGAACTCCTCCAATGATTCTCCTTAATTGATTAGTCTCTAAAAATCCAAAATTCGTCACCCTCTCAAGCTCTTTCCTCTCTCACTCTCAACTTCACTCACGGTAGGATTTTTTGAAAGAGGAAGAAGAGGCTTGGATAGGAAGTATATGTAGAACATGATAACCATTGATTTTTTTTAGCCCTTCCATCTCCAACATCAGTTATACAATAAGTGTATTGCATCAAATCCATTTAGTATGGGGTAGGGGTTAGAGAAAGGAAGAGTCTTGGATTGTAAAGGTTTGTAACTCCCTCCCCCCTCATTACCTTATAATACTAATACTCCCTCTCTTGTCCCAATTTAGTTGTCATGTGGGCCCCATGACTGCTGCACTCCTTTATTAAAATATTAATATAATCAATTTAATCATTTAATAAACTATTTTGACCATTTTGCCCTCCGTAGCAAAATGTTTCGATACTAATATTGATTCCTACTAAATCGACGTTCCGGACGTCATGGGACTATCTGTTTCGTCAAATTAGCCTCCAAAAACCTGTGGTTGACTTTTTACCCGAATAAGTCAACCGATTGACTTTGAGCAAAAAGTTAACCACGACACATTTTGTGGTTACAGTCTATCTTGACTAATTTTGACGTTCCGGACTCAAATACGCAATCCATGTCTCTAAATTTCGCTCCGAAATCAATCTCATGTTTTAATCCCCTCCCACGTAATTAATCAATTTAATTACATAACTAACTCAAATAGTTAAATTAATCTAAACCAACTATTTACACATACTTCATCACATAACTTAAAATTAAACATGTATAACACATATACATCTCATAATAAAAATCACACAAGAGTTTCACATAAATTCATTTATTGATAATTAGTAAATTACATAGTAATCTCGGATATTACAGATGTTGAGCGAATCTAGCTAATTCGTTGAATCTGGCGGCGAATTCTAAAATTATTATGTTTTCCTATTTTAGCTCTAGGAATTGAACCTCCATCCTTGCTTGCATACTTGGCGAGAAGTAATTCTCGTTAAACAATTTTTTGAACCTTGTCCATGTCACCACAGTTGTTCCTGCTCTATTCTGGTTTGTCTCCTACTAGTAGTTCGCCTCCCCCTTCATCAAATAGGTAGCAAAAATGGTTTTTTACTCCTTTTCTACTCTAGCGATAACGAATGTTTTCTCTATCTCTTTTATCCATGTCTGAGCTTCTATTGGATTTAATGTTCCCTTAAACTCTGGTGGTCCTACTGCCTTGAAGTTTTTAAAATTCGCTAATTGATTTCTTGGTAGACTTTCGACGGCTGGTGCCCTATTCTGCATAGCTTCTGCCATCATGTTTATAAAGTCTTGCATTGTGTTTGGTTGACCTCCTCCTATATTGTTAACCGACTCTTCGCCCTCTTAGTTTCTTAGTACTCTTCTTGGTGGCATTGTCTGATTAAACAAAACTTTAATTTTTTACTTCATCTTTTACACCTTTATGGCACTTCTGATTAGTGGTATCATAAAAATTTAACACAAAATTTTAAACTCAGCCCAATTCGGCTTGCTAGATTAACCAATTCGACTTGCTGAATTAACTAATTATCAATTAAACAACTTACTATCTTTATTCTCAAAACCTATTTACTTAATCAAATATATATTCATATTTATTCAACTAGTTCATAGGTCTTTACATCGCATAGCACAACAAAAGTCAGGAATCACTACGACAACTTATACAAAAGTTGAGACTTACACAGGTTATCTCAATATTCATACATAAGCAAGGATTACATTCATATAGATATATAATTATATATACCTACTCATCGTCTACAATACTACATTACTAACATATTATCTTTCTTGTAAGACCACAACTTTTTATGAATAACGATTTAATTTCTCTAAATACTATTTTTGAATAATAAGGTGTTGATTTGATATAATGTAGTAGTTATAGGTAAAATGTACAAATTTTGTAAAGTAAGTAAGTGGTCATAAAATATTCATTTTGTCAGGGAATATTCGTTTTGGTCGAGAAATATTCTTTTTGTAGAGAATATCCGTACGACGGCGCAATCATTGGTGAACCACAGAACGAAATAACTATCGGATATAGAAAGCGATAAAAATAACATTTTTATAAAAATAACAACAAAATTTTTACCGTTGAAATACCTGGTGATAAAAGTACAGTAATACGTGTGGTTGTACAGTGGCACATGGTATTGCACATTATTTCTGATTATTGATTCTTACGTAAGAAGTCACTCAATAATTGATACAGTAAAGTTGCACAATCTTTCATATTATTGGTGTAATAATTGCTATAGTGATAATAGAATAATATTTTGCATTATTGATTCAATAATTGTCACGACATAGTAACTCATATTTTTTAAATGATATTATTAGATAACATTATTGATAATGTCTAGAAAGTTCAGTCGACGAAAGGGGTTAGGTCATATAATTTTGCGTCAGTAAGGAGAAATCCTTATCGAAAAGTCTCATCTTTCCTGGGAATGATCTGATTATCAATATTGTGAATCTTTAATATTAATTAGACATAATTATTGAAGAATTATAAATAATTGATGAATATGATAAGTAAAGATTTCTGTAAATTTTGATATAAATGGAGGAATTTTAGAATGAGACATTTGTCGAAAGTTGTTATTTTTTCTATGAAACCATAATTATCTTCTTCGATAATATATTTATATTTTATTATAATATTACATTATAATACTATAATATGCTAATATAATAGTATCATTTTTATAATTTAAATGATAATATTATTATATTTTTGGCATGTGAATTAAATGGAGTGAAGATGATCAAATTGTATTAGTTTTCAAATTGAATTTGAATTCTTTTATTTTTATTTTTTTTTAAAATGTGATAAAAGTGGTGGAGTAAGAAAATTGGCTTGGAAAGTCTTGTTTCAAAGTTAGGTGTGCTGTATGTTTTCAAAATAAGTCATCTGTAGGTAAGGTTTGTCAGAAGTGGTGTGCTACCATTTCGCTATAAATAGGTTGCTTAGTTAAACAATGAAACTCACACCAGAATCATAAAATTTTCTCTATATAATTTTGAGCGTATTTCCTGTGAGTATATATAAGGATACTTTGAGTGTATCTTTTTGTGCAAGATTTTCTCAAAATAATATTCGATATTCCAGTCAAATCCAGTTTCTACTAAGGTAAAGGATATTATTTTTTTTCATAAAGGAGGTTATTTTCTTTCGATACTCGTAAATGATATTATTTCCTTCCAAATTCGTAAGAGATATCATTTTCTTTCATACTCTATATTACGTAAGCGATATTATTTCATCACATATTAATAAATTTAAACTTACTATGGTAAGTATTGCTTCTATAATTCCTGAAATGATTAGAAATTTTGCTTCATCTAATAATATTTCACTGGAATATTGGTCTGAACTTTCTTATTATATATGGAACTTTTCATGTCTGGGTACTGTTCATGGGCACTGCTCATACAGAAAACATTCACGAGTACTGTTCACACAAAAAAGTCTTTTTCCAAGTTATCCGTTATGACCCTTATTCTTTAAATTGAATCTATATTATGGTCTCACTTGATTCATTCTTATTATCATTATCATAATTCTCAAACTTAAATTATGTTGAAAGTTATCTTTGGCCCGTAGTGCAAAGATGAACTATTCATTGATGAATATCTTTGACCCGTAGTGCAAAGATGAGCTGTTGATTGATATCTTTGGCCCGTAGTGCAAAGATGGACATGTTTTTGGCATGATCAAGACCATTGGTGGTACAAACGATTATCTTTGGCCCGTAGTGCATATATAATTCGTTGATTGAAAATAAATATCGATTGATGTTAGAGGGATAAAATATTGATGATGGACTTTTAAATCATGGAAGATAGTAGACATCATGCTCTACTTGACTCTTCTAATGGATTGTTATTTTCGCTGCAGTTGTTGATCTAAAACTTGTTATTTATTGTATTCTACCAGATTTTTCCCTGTTGAGGACTAAAGATAATTTTATTCTATATTATCTTAGTCATACTATTCTTTACTAGGCTAGTTGAGATCATCCTTTTCCTTTTTATTCCATTTTTCTTCTCAGGAGGCGAGAATATAGCTGAGACTAGTCGGGGTGTGGAGTGATGGTTTAAGACAGTTATTATAGCAGTCCTCACTATTTTGTAAAATAGTTTATCAATAATTGTAATGATGACTTTATTTGAGTTTGGATATTGTCTGCAAGACAATATTTGTATTAAAACTCACAGGATATGTGTTGTCAGATTTTGCATGACAATTGTAATAATACAGTTTGTAGTTGTTTTCTGTACCATATATTTGGTGACTCAGAAAGGGTTGTGTGGACCTATTTTGGGGGCGTCACAGTTGGTATCAGTACTTAGGGATATGATCTCTGGCGGAGATCTGGGATTAGAACTAGGAGGGGATAGACAAGTAAATCCTTCGCTAGTGTGTCCTACCTAAGCTTATTTGTTTGGTCGGTCAGAATATAGGGATAATATGTGGCATATCAATTTCTTTAATTAACCCTTATTTTATGGCAGTATTTGAGAATGGCATCTAAAAATTTTGAGATGAGCAATGGAGCACATGAGACTGTTGAGACGTCGGCAATTAGCAACAAGGATAATGTGCATCAGAAAGGCAATAATCCTTCTGTAATAACAACACCAACCAAATGATGAATGATGGAATGTTTAGTAGCTATCTACAATTCATGCAAAACCAGATGAGAGAGAATCCTGTTCAAAATGCATATGGAAACAATGGTAACTCACGGCTTGTCACTGCAAAGCAATTCAAGGAGTTGGGACCGCCAGATTTTCGGGAAAGCCTGAGCCACTTAAGGCAGAGGCATGGATTAAGTAGATTACCAAAATATTTGATGTCTTGGGATACACTGAAGAGCAAAAGGTTCCCTTTGCCACCTTTATGCTATGTGAAGAGGAAAATTACTGGTAGAAATCTATAAAACGTACTCATCTGTCCACACTGAAGATGTCTTGGGAGAAGTTCAAAGAATTATTCAGCGATAAGTACTTTCCCGAAAGTATTCGTCACATGAAGGAGGTGGAATTCATCAAGCTGAAAATAAATAATACGACTATATTGCAATACGAGGCTAAGTTTGTGGAGTTATCCCAGTTTGCATCCCATTTGGTAGATAATGAGGAGCGAATGACATGAATGTTTCTACGAGGTTTGAAACCCTAAATTAGTCAGTACCTCATTTCTCATAAACTTTATTTGTATTCAGATGTTGTGAATATGGCCTAGTTATTGAGCGCGATAATGAGTCAGCTAAACCAAAAGATAGCGACCAACAACACGATAATAATCGTACCGATGGCAACGGTCATCGGAACAATGATAAGCATCATGGAGGAAATTATCATGCCATAAATGGTAACCACTTCGATGGTAATCATGGCCAAGATAATAGAAGAAATGATACAAGTGAAAATTTTAAGAAGAGAAGATTTAACAATAACGGAAAGACATCGGCAGCAGCACTAGCAACAGCAACAGTTTCTAGAGGAGGAGAAAGACTGCCAGTTAGATGCTACAGATGCGGAGAGGAGGGACACATAATTCCAAACTGTTCACAGCCTTCCAAGGTATGTTTTAGTTATGGAAAAGACGGTCACATAACTCGATTTTGTCCTGTAGCGAAGTCAAGTCCAGCTGCGACGGTGGCACCAAAGGCGGCTACGGGCAAAAGAAAGTCGGTGGTTTAAGGAAGAGCGTTTGTCGTGACTTCTCAAAAAATAAGTAACCCGAACGAAGTTATCACGGGAAAGCTAATTACAAACTCTTGTGAAGCCTGTACCTTATTAGATACCAGTTCTACCCATTCTTTTATCTCTTATGCTTGTGCTCAACGTTTGAACTTGACCCCTCAGAAATTAGACTTTGACTTATCTGTTGAAACTCCGTTAGGAGAAACATTCATTACATCCACTATTTATAAATCTTGCTTGATTCAAGTTGGGACCATCACATTACCTGTTGATCTCATCTCTTTAAAAATACTTGCATTTAATGTGATTTTAGGAATTGACTAGTTAACTTCTCATCGTGCTAAAATTGATTGTTTTCGTAAGGTTGTTAGCTTTCATATTCCTAACCAACATGTTATGTGAATTCAAGCACCCAAACCACTAAAGTCAATCACAGTCATATTAAGCCTTAAAGTCATTCGTTTATTGAAAAACAGATGTCAAGCTTTCTTAGCCCGTGTCATGGACTTGAACAAAAAAACGTCGGATTTTAATAATATTTCTATTGTTAATGAATTTCCTTACGTATTTCCTGAAGAACTTCCTAGCCTACCCCCAGAGCGTAAAATTGAATTTTGTATATATCTTAACCCCGGTACAAAAGCCTCAAATATTTCTTCACCCTAAAGGAACTCAACATGCGGTAACGACGTTGGCTCGACCCGTTTAAAAATTATGACCATACCATTCAATACTATCCTGGAAAAGTGAACGTAGTAGCTAACGCATTGAGTAGAAGATCATATGTGGGTATGAGTGCGATGTTGTTAACACAAAGACCCATTTTGTACGACTTACAAAGGATGTAGATAGAGTTAAAGGCTCCAAGTACCCATGTGATGATATCAAATATACGAGTAGAATCGACTTTAATCGATAAAGTTAAAGCTGCTCAAGCCACAGACCCAGAGCTGATGCGTATAAAGAAGAAAGTACAAGAATGTGTTATTTCAGAAGTAAGAGTCGATGAAGAGAGAAAATCTCAACCCTCGATTCATTGGTCCATTTGAAATCCTCGACCGAGTAGGAACAGTGGCCTATAGACTCGCTTTACTGCCAAGTATGTCTCGTGTTCATAACGTTTTCCACATATCCATGCTACATAAATATGTGAAAGACTCGAACCACATTATTGAGTTAGAACCAGACAAGATAGCAGAAGATTTAACGTATGAAGAGGTACCTGTTAAAATCTTGGATAAGAAGGAACATATTTTACGCTCAAAGGTTATACAGTCAAAGTTTTATGGAGAAACCATAATATTGAGGAAATGTCCTAGGAGTTAGAATCAGAAATAAAAACAAAGTATCCTTACCTCTTCGACATACCAGGTACGTACATCAATTTCGAGGATAAAATTTCATAAGGAGGGGAGGTTGTAAGACCCCAACTTTTTATGAATAAAGATTTAATTTCTCTAAATATTCTTCTTGAATAATAAGGTGTTGATTTGATATAATGCTGTAGCTACGGGTGAAATGTGCAAAATTTTCAAAGTAAGCAAGTGGTCATAAAATATTCGTTTTGTCGGAGAATATTCATTTTGGTCGAGAGATATTCTTTTTGTCGCGAATATCCGTACGACACCGTAATTATTGACGAACCACATAACGGAATAACTGTCGAATATAGAAAGCGACAAAAATAACATTTTTATAAAAATAACGGCAAAACTTTTACCATTAAAACTGTTGAAATATTCGGTGATAAAAGTACAGTAATACGCGTGGTTGCACAGTGACACACTGTATTGCACAGTATTTCTGATTATTGATTCTTACATAAGAAGTCACTCAATAACTGATACAGTAAAGTTGCAGTCTTTCATATTAATGGTGCAATAATTGCTACAGTGATAATTGAATAGTATTTTGCATTATTGATTCAATAAATGTCACAACACAATAACTCATATTATTGAAATGATATTATTAGATATCATTATTGATAATGTCTAGAAAGTTCTATCGAGGAAAGGGGTTAGGTCATATAATTACGCGCCAGTAAGGAGAAATCCTTATCGGAAAGCTCCCTCTTTCCTGGGAACGATCTGGTTTTCAATATTGTGAATCCATAATATTAATTAGAAATAATTATTGAAGAATTGTAAATAATTGATGAATATGGTAAGTAAAGATTTCTGTAAATTTTGATATAAATGGAAGAATTTTAGAATGAGACATTTGTCGAAAGTTGTTATTTTTTTCTATGAAACCATAATTATCTTCTTCGATAATATATGTATATATTATTATAATATTACATTATAATAGTATAATGTGATAATATAATAGTATAATTTATATAATTTAAATGATAATATTATTATATTTTTGGCATGTTAATTAAATGGAATGAAGATGATCAAATTGTATTAGTTTTCAAATTAAATTTGAATTCTTTTATTTATTTTTTTAAACATGAGATAAAAGTGGTGGAGTAAGAAAATTGGCTTGGAAAGTATTTGTCGACGTCGGGATTTTTATTTGCCCCTTTTCTGTTCTTCACTTTTGGTGTTCTCATGTTAGGTGAGTTTTGTTTAAAAAAATAAGTTGTGAAAAGGTTCGGAATGTATATGTCGACAAGTGGACTGTAAGAGTTGCCAGTATGTTTTTTAAATAGTTGTACTAACATAACCGAGAAAAGATTTGCACATTGACCTAGTAATGTGACACTGCTTAACGGGTCTGTGAAACCGAGTTTCGTTAGGGTCCGGGGACTTGGTTATGCGGAGGAAAGGTATTAGGCACCCCCCGACATCTTTGTTGCCACGCACATCATTTGTAACATTACGGTCATGATTATACCGAATAATTCCTGGTCATAATCATACCAAGTTCATCTATGCACTACAGGCCACTAATAACTTTCAACATAATATAAACATGAGGATGATGACAATGATATAAGAATTCAATAAAACAAGTTCAAGAATTAAATTATCCAGAAACCAATAACGTCCAAATTATCAACATGATACTGCTTTGTGGAGTAAAATTCAAGAATGCTCAAAAGAATATTTCCATTAAAAGATACTGGATGAAGCGCAGATATCAAGGATATTCCGCTAATTTCATGGAGTATAGAAGCCAAAACTTTAACCAACTGAGTATAATAAAGAATGGAATAACAAAAGAAATCACCAGGCATGCGATAAACTGCACAGGCAGGTTATTCCAACAGAATAATAAATAATGGAACCAGGTCTGGCATAAAACGCACAGACAGGATATTCCAACAGAATAATAAAGACGGAACCAGGTCTGGCGTAAAATACACAGACAAGATATTCCAACAGAATAATAAAGAATGGTATAACAGAAGAATTTCACCAAGTATAGGGTAGCCCGCGTAAACTGGTTATTCCAACAGAATAATAAAGAATGAAACAACAGAAGTTCTCTTCATGAATACAAAAGAAATAATACCCCTTACCGTAAAATAAACTGGATATAAGAGTAGGGAAGTACGTAGCAGAATACTTTTCTATAGCTTCTCTAAATTTCTCTCTCTAGAGTTTCAGTGAATTCGTAAAAAATAATGAAGGAATGAGTTTCTATTTATAAGAGAATGGAAGGGCACTGTTCATGGACGAAATAATTTTGCAGATTCAATTTCAATCAACCATTCATAAAAAAACAAAACAAAAAATAATATAATATAATATAATATAATATATATATATATATATATATATATATATATATATATATATATATATTCACACACAATATTCACTTTCCCACCCACACATCACTTTCACTACACTCTTACACACACACACACACCATACACCTTTCACTATCATACACACATATCTTACACCCATCACTTTCATACTATCATTTTTCCACCATTTTTCACTCACACACACATTATATATATACACACATCATATATATATATATATATATATATATATATATATTCCATCCCCTTTACGTAACTCCCTCCAACCCCTATTTCAAAAATCAGTTTTTCAATATATACGGGCCCCATATGTGGTCCCCACATGTGGGCCACACCTTTAAAAAATTTCTACCGATTATTTTGAAAATGGGTAAATGGGGGTCCATAAAATAAACAAAACTTCATAAAAAACACCTTAATAATTTTAACAACATTTATCACCTTTATTATAATTCACAATATTAATCGACCATGTCGTTCCCAAAAAAGAGAGGGCTTTCCAATAAGGATTTCTCCCTATTGGCGCGCAATTAGGTAACCAAACCTCTCCTTGACAGAACTTCTAGACATCGTTAATATTGCAAATAATAATATTAATAACTTTATCGTCTCAATTATTGATTTGATAATATATAAAATATTGACAATAATTGAATCAAATAACGTGATATATTATGCAGCAATTACTGTAGCAATAATTGAACAAAACTGAGTGACTTCTCACGTAAGCATCAATAATCAATACAGTGTGCTACTATGCAATCACGCGTATTACTGTACTTTTAACACCGGGTGTTTCAACAGTTAACGGTAAAACTTCCGCCGTTATTTTCATAAAATATTTTTATCGTTTTATCAATCCGACAATAGTTCTGTTGTGGGGTCCACCAATGATTGTGCCATTGTACGAATATTCCCTCTTTAAAACAAATATTCTCCGACCAATCGAATATTATATAACAACTTGCGTACTTTGTAAAATTTATAAATATTACCCACAACTATAACATTATATCAAATTTACTCCATAATATTCAAAAATGATATTTATAAAAAAATCATCTTTATTTATAAAAGTTGGGGTCTTACAACCTCCCCTTCTTATGAAATTTCGCCCTCAAAATTAGGGTACGTACCTGGTATATCGAAGAGGTAAGGATACCTTGATTTCATTTCAGATTCTAACTCCTAGGTCATTTCCTCAACATCGTGGTTTCTCCATAAAACTTTAACTTGAGTATAACCTTGGAGCATAGAATATGTTCCTTCTTATCCAAGATTTGAACAGGAACCTCTTCATACGACAAATCTTTCGCTATTTCGTCCGGTTCTAACTCAATAATGTGGTTCAGGTCTTCCACATATTTATGTAACATGGATATGTGAAAAACGTTATGACCACGAGACATACTTGGTGGTAAAGCGAGTCTATAGGCCACAGTTCCTACTCGATCGAAGATTAAAAATGGGCCAATGAATAGAAGATTGAGCTTTCCTCTCTTTCCAAATCTCGTAACTCCTTTCCATGGAGCAACACGTAAGAACGCATGATCTCCAATATCGAATTCTACATCCTTTCGATGAATATCAGCATAACTCTTTTGTCGATCTTGTGAGGTTTTTATACATTACCGGATAGTTTGAATCTTTTACGTAGTCATACGTACCAACTCCGGTCCCAACAACATTGATTCACCCACCTCATCCCAGCATACTGGAGAACGACACTTTCTTCCATACAACGCTTCGAATGGAACCATGCCAATACTTGCTTGATAGCTATTGTTGTAGAAAAACTCCACTAATGGTAAGAACTTGTCCTAACTTCCCTTGAAGTCAAGGACACAGAGTCTTAATAAATCTTCAAGAGTTTGAATAGTCCCCTCTGATTGTCCGTCTGTCTGAGGATGATATCCCGAACTAAATCTTAAATTCGTGCCCATAGCTTTTTATAAACTAACTCGAAATCGTGAAGTAAATCTTGGGTCTCGATCAGAAACTATGGATACTGGCATACCATGCAATCTTACAACCTCGTTTATGTACATACGAGTAAGACGTTCAAGTGTATAAGTTTCTCGTATAGGTAAGAAGTGAGCAGACTTGGTCAATCTATCAACAATGACCCAAATTGCATCTATGCCTTGAGAAACCTTGGGAAGACCAGTAACGAAATCTATGGTAATGTGCTCCCACTTCCATTCTAGAATTTTAACTGGTTGCAATAGACCTTTTGGTACTTAATGCTCCGCCTTGACTCGTTGACACGCTAGACACCTTGAGATAAACAGCGATATCTCTCTCTTTATATTACCCCACCATAATGTATATCGAAGATCATGATACATTTTGGTACTCCCGTGATGGATTACAAACGGTGTGTTGTGCGCCTCCATCATGATTTTATACTTTAAATCAGGGTCGTTAGGAACACAAAGTCTGGAGTTGACTCGAAGTATTCCTTCTTTATCGATTCTTGCTTTCGGCATAGCACCTTCTTGCACTTTCTTCCTCATACGCATCAGCTCCAGGCCTGTAGCTTGAGCAGCTTTAACTTTATCGATTAAAGTTGGTTCTACCCGTATATTCGCCATCATCACATAGGTCCTTGGAGTCTTTAAATCTATCTCCATCCTTTGCAAGTCACACAAAATGGGCCTTTGCGTTGATAATATCGTACTCGTACCCGCATATGATCTTCTACTCAATGCTTCAGCTACCACGTTCGTTTTTCCAAGATGGTATTGGATGGTATGATCATAATCTTTCAACAGTTCAAGCCAACATCGTTGTCGCATGTTGAGTTCCTTTTGAGTGAAGAAATATTTGAGGCTTTTATGATCAGTAAAGATATCCACTTTTTCCCCATACAAGTAATGCCTCTAAATTTTAAGTGCGAAGACAACAGCTGCCAACTCTAAATCATGAGTAGGATAATTCCTCTCATATTCTTTGGGTTATCTTGAGGCATAAGCTATGACTTTCCCATATTGCATGAGAACACATCCCAACCCTTTGCCCGAAGCATCACTGTAGATGACAAATCCCTCCGAGCCAGATGGTATTGTCAGAACAGGTGCTGAAATGAGTCCCCTCTTGAGTTCTTGAAAACTCTTCTCACACTCTTCGCTCCAACCGAACTTTGTATCTTTTCGAGTCAGCTGAGTTAATGGAGTAGCAATTCGAGAAAATCCTTCCACGAATCTCCAATAATAACCAGCTAAACCGAGAAAGCTACGTACTTCGGTCACTGATTTTGGTTGTTCCCAGCTTTGAATAGCTTCAATCTTTGCCGGGTCAACAGATATTCCACGACTTGATACTACGTGCCCAAGGAATGCTACCTCCTCCAGCCAGAACTCGCATTTCTTCAACTTGGCATAAAACTTGTATTCACGACGCTTTTAGAGTACCAGCCTCAACTGTTGCTCATGATCTTCACGGCTTTTAGAATAAATAAGGATGTCATCAATAAAGACGACCACAAAGTGATCCAAATATTTCTTGAATACCTGGTTCATCATATCCATGAAGGCAGCAGGAGCATTAGTCAATCCAAAGGACATGACTAGGAATTCATAATGCCCGTACCGAGTTCTGAAAGCCGTCTTTGGAATATCTTCAGTTCTAACCTTCAGCTGATGATATCCAGAATGAAGATAGATCTTTAAAAAGAATTGTGCCACTTGCAATTGGTCAAACAGGTCATCAACACGTGGCAATGGGTACCTATTTTTGATGGTGACATGATTCAACTCCCGATAATCAATACAAAGTCGCATACTCCCATCTTTCTTCTTCACAAATAGAACAGGAGCACCCTAAGGAGAAGTACTAGGATGAATAAAGCCAATGTCTAACAATTCCTGCAGTTGGGTCTTTAACTCCTAAAGTTCAATAGGAGCCATTCGATATGGGACTTTGGAAATGGGTTTTGTATTGGGTTCAAGGTCAATACAAAATTCAATTTCAAACTCTGGGGGTAGGCCAAGAAGTTCTTCAGGGAATACGTCAGGAAATTTATTAACAATAGAAATATCATTCAAAACTGACCTATTTTTGTTTAGATCCGTGACATGAGCTAAGAAAGCTTAACATCTATTTTTTAATAAACGAATAGCTTAATGGCTTGAGATGACAGTGATTGATTTTAATGGTTTGGTTGCTTGAATTCGCATAATAGGTTGGTTAGGAATATGAAAGCTAACAACCTTACGAAAACAATCAATTTTTGCATGATGAGTAGTTAACCAATCAATCCCTAGAATCACATCCAATGCAAGTATTTTTTAATGAAATAAGATCGACAGGTAATGTGAGGGTACCGATTTGAACCAAACAACACTTATAAATAGTGGATATAATGAAGATTTCTTCCAACGGAGTTTGCACAGATAAGTCAAAGTCTAATTTCTCTAGAGTCAAATTTAATCGTTGAGCGCAAGTAGGAGAAATAAAAGAATGGGTAGAACTGGTATCAAATAAGGTATAGACTTCGCTAGAGTTTATGATAACCTTACCCGTGATGACCTCGTTCGGGTTCCTTGCTTTCTGGGAGGTCACTACAAACGCACTCCCTTGCACTACCGGCTTTGACTTTTCTAGGACGGCCTTTAGTGCCTCCATCCTAGCTGAACTTGTCTTCGGTGAACGACAAAATCGAGCTAGGTAACCTTCTCTTCCACAATTATAACATGCTTTGGACGGCATCACGCAGTTTGGACTGATGTGTCCCTCCCCTCCGCATTTGAAGCATATGATAGGTGGTCATTCTCCTTCCTTCACAATGGGTGCTGGTGCTGACGTCTTTCCATCATTGTTGAATCTCCTCTTCTTGAAATGTTCATTCTTATTGTTTTGGCTCTGATTACCACCGAAGTTGTTACCATTTCTGGCATGTTGATTCCCTCCACGCTTGTTGTCACCACTTCGATGACTGCTCTCACTAGTATTATCATTTTGCCGACTGCTCTCTTTTGGTTGCGTTGAATCACTATCGGGCTCCACTAACTGAGCCCTATTTACAACATCTGAATACAAACACAGTTTATGAGAAATAAGATGTTGACGTATCTCGGGTTTCAAACCTCTTAGAAACATCCGCGTCATTATTTCCTCATTGTCAACCAAGTGAGACACAAACCGGGACAACTCGGCAAACTTAGCTTCGTACTGCGACACGGTTATATTGTTCTGCTCTAACTTGATGAACTCTACCTCTTTCATGTAACGAATACTTTTGGGAAAGTACTTGTCGTTGAATAGTTCTTGGAACTTCTCCCGAGACATCTTTAGTGCTGCAGGTTGAGTACGCTTTACCGATTCCCACCAGTAATCTGCCTCTCCTTGCAACATAAAGGTGGCAAAGGGAACCTTTTACTCCTCGGAGCATCCCAAGACATTAAATATCTTGGTGATCTGCTTTATCCACGTCTCCGCCTTAAGTGGTTTTGGTTCTCCAATAAACTCCGGTGGTCCCAGCTCCTTGAACTGTTTAGCGGTGACCGTCCGAGAGTTGCCAGTGTTTCCACCTGCATTTTGGACAGGAGTCTCTCTTGCCTGATGTTGTACGAATTACAGAAAGCTCCTAAACATTCCGTCGTTCGCCATTTGGTCGGTGTTGTTGTTCACCTGAGGATTATTGCCTTCCTGATACACATTATCCTGGGTGTTGATTTGTGGTGACTCAACGGTCTCCTGTGCTCCATTGATATTCTCAACATTCTCGGATGTCATTTTCAAATACTGCCACAAAACAAAGGTTAATTGACATGTAACATATTATCATGATACTCTGACCAACCAATTAAATACCAAATAAACTTAGGTAGGTCATACTAGCGAAGGAATTCCCCGTCTCTCCCCTCCTAGTACTAGTCTCACATCTTAGCCAGGGATCATATCCCTAAGCTTTGATACCAACTGTGACGCTCCCAAAATAGGTATACATCACCCATCTTGAGTTGCCAAATACATGGCACAAAATTCAAATACAAACTTAATTATACAACAGTCATGTAAAATACGACTAAACATATGCTGTGAGTTTTAATATAAATATTGTCATCTAGACAGTATCCACACTCAATTGAGTCCTCATTACATTTATTATCACACTATTTAACAGAATAGTGAAGACTACTAATGCTATTATCTGGACCGTCACTCCGTTCCCCGACTAGTCCCTGCTACGTTCTCATTTCCTGAAGAGAACAATGAAAGTAAAAGGGTGAGCTCAACTAGCCAAGTAAGAAATATTATGACTAAGATAATGTAAAATAAATTATCATTAGCCTTCAACAATGTTAAACTGATAAAATATAATAGACATCAAGTTTAACTGTAGCGGAACACGCAATTCATTAAAAGAGTCAAGTAGAGAATAAAATCTACTATCTTTTATGATTTAAAAGGTTTTTCATCACTTTTATTGTTAGGACTCAGCTTAATAAATAATCCACATCATCCCTGCACTACGGCCAAGGATATTCATTAGTATCACAACCACAAATTATCCATGCACTACGGGCCAAGGACATTCGTGTATTCATTAATGGTCATGATCATGCCAACAACTGTCCATCAATGCACTACGGGCCAATGAGGGCTTTTACCACATTATTTGTAACATTACGGTCATGATTATACTGAATAATTCCTGGTCATAATCATACCAAGTCCATCTATCCACTACAGGCCACAGATGACTTTCAACATAATATAAACATGTGGATGATGACAATGATATAAGAATTCAATAAAACAAGTTCAATAATTAATTTATCTAGGAACCAATAACGTCCAAATTGTCAACATGATACTGCTTTGTGGAGTAAAATTCAAGAATGCTCAGAAGAATATTTCTATGAAAAGATATTGGATGAAGTGCAAATATCAAGGATATTCCACTAATTTCATGGAGTATAAAAGCTAAAACTTTAACCAACTGAGTATAATAAAGAATGGAATAACAAAAGAAATCACTAGGCATGTGATAGAACGCACAGGCAGGTTATTCCAACAGAATAATAAATAATGGAACCAGGTCCGGCGTAAAACACACAGACATGATATCCCAGCAGAATAATAAAGTCGGAACTAGGTCTGGCGTAAAACGCACAGACAGGATATTCCAACAGAATAATAAAGACGGAACCAGGTCTGTCATAAAACGCACAGATAGGATATTCTAACAGAATAATAAAGAATGCAATAACAGAAGAATTTCACCAAGTATAGGGTAGCCCTCGTATACAGGTTATTCCAACAGAATAATAAGGAATGGAATAACAAAATTTCTCTTCATGAATACAAAAGAAATAATATTCCTTACCGTAAAAGAAACTAGATATAAGAGTAGGGAAGTAGCAGAACACTTTTCTATAGCTTCTCTATAATTTCTCTCTCTAGAGTTTCAGTGAATTCGTAAGAAATAATGAAGGAATGAGCTTCTATTTATAGGAGAATGAAAGAGCATTGTTCATGGACGAAATAATTTTGCCTATTCAATTTCAATCAACCATTCATAAAAAAAACAAAACAAAAATAAAATAATATATATATATATATATATATATATATATATATATATATATAAACACATGCTTAAAATTTTTATATATCCATATTATATATAAACCACTTGATTTTTATCCCCCCCCCCATAACCAACATCAATCCCCCACCCCTCCCCCCCTAAAAAAATCACTTTCATCATCATCATATATATATATATATATATATATATATATATATATATATATATATATATATATTCACACACAATATTCACTTTCCCACCAACATATCACTTTCACTACACTCTTACACACACACACACACCATACACCTTTCACTATCATACACACATATCTTACACCCATCACTTTCATACTATCACTTTTCTACCATTTTTCACTTAAACACACATTATATATATACACACATCATATACATATATATATAAATTCCATCCCCTTTACGTAACTCCCTCCCACCCCTATTTCAAAAATCAGTTTTTCAACATATATGGGCCCCACATGTGACCCCCACATGTGGGCCCCACCTTTAAAAAAATTTCTACCGATTATTTTGAAAATGGGTAAATGGGGTCCATAAAATAAACAAAACTTCATAAAAATCACCTTAATAATTTTAACAACATTTATCACCTTTATTATAATTCATAATATTAATCGACCAGGTTGTTCCCAGGAAAGAGGGGGCTTTCCAATAAGGATTTCTCCCTATTGGCGCGCAATTAGGTGACCAAACCTCTCCTTGACAGAACTTCTAGAAATCGTTAATATTACAAATAATAATATTAATAACTTTGTCGTCTCAATTATTGATTTAATAATATATAAAATATTAACAATAATTAAATCAAATAACGTGAGATATTATGCAGCAATTACTGTAGCAATAATTGAACAAAACTGAGTGACTTCTCATGTAAGCATCAATAATCAATACCGTGTGCTACTATGCAACCACGCGTATTATTGTACTTTTAACACCGGGTGTTTCAACAGTTAACGGTAAAACTTCCGCCGTTATTTTCATAAAGTATTTTTGACGTTTTCTCAATCCGACAATAGTTCTGTTGTGGGGTCTACCAATGATTGTGTCGTTGTACGAATATTCCCTATTTAAAACGAATATTTCCCGACCAATCGATTATTATATAACAACTTGCGTACTTTGTAAAAGTTATAAATATTACCCACAACTATAACATTATATCAAATTTACTCCATAATATTCAAAAATGATATTTATAAAAAAAATTCATCTTTATTTATAAAAGTTGGGGCCTTACAAAAAGAGGTTCTTGAAACCCTTATGCTCAATAGTAATTGAGGCCTTTGATACTTTTATTTTTTTTATTAAATGTTCGGCTTGACTGCTTTTATTTTCAAGATGCGACGCATCTTCGAGAAAATAATATACAAAGCAGTGCCGAACTACTTATGGGAATGAGAGCCATCTAAGGAAATTCAAACACCGTGAATAATTTACAAGTTGGTTACAACTGAAAATGTCCATCACGGGAACCGAATCTAGATTTAGAAAACTGAATCTGTGATCACATGATTCCTAGGCTCACAAGATGCCTTGAAGTAACTCTAGGCGAGACAAAATGTAAAGAAAGCAATTAAAGCGATCAATCACGTCGAAGTAAACTCCAAGTAAGACGAAATGTAAAGAAAGCAATAAAAGTGATCAGCCACCTCGAAGTAAAATCCAGATGGGACAAATTGTAAATATATATATATATATATATATATATAAAGAAATAAAGCCACAGACCGAAGCCTGGGAATACACAAGCGACACGACTCTCAACGTGAAGAATTGTGTGCGCACAGTAGTGGAGAAAGGCTATAGAAAGTGTAAGAAGGCTTACAGTGGACTGTCAAAGAAGACTTTAATAACTTTAAATGGATGAACACTCGGCTCCCGTTGGTAAAATGTAGCAAAGTATAAGCTCACAAGTGTTTAGAAATAAGAAATCACTTAGTTTTATAGTGTGTACAGAGCAAATTGGACAGAGCTTCCTCGCCTTTTCTCTTTTCAAAATGGCTGCCCCAAGCCCTATATTTATAGAGGGGAGAGCCGCAGGTGTACCTGAGGCAGCCACAGATGTAACTGTGGCAGTCGCAGATGTACCTGAAAGTAGTATGCACACAAGCCAATCATGTTTGATGATAAAGCATATACTTTGTAACAATCTTATTCATTTATTAATAAAAAGTATTTAATTATTAAAGGTTTTTAATTATCTACATGATGCTATTTTATAATATGTGATAAACCCATAGTTTTAAGCAATGCTTTTAGAATAATGATGATGATCATTTTAATGAGATCTAAATTCTTAGAAAGCTTAAAACTAAAATAGTTCCCAATCGTTGGATTACTAAATTGGGGATTAGTGAATCCGGATAGATTGATACATACGTTGTTTGCTCATTGAATGAGAATGATTGATCTCATGATCATTTGTGTGGAGACACTAAAGCAAGTATGTAGGTGCTTATTAGAGAATAAGTTCACTGAACGTGGCTCGCTAAGGAATACCTAATGAAATTTTACTTGCCTGTCAATAGGAATTCCTGTAGTGGTGATCCTTGGACTTGAGATCATCATAGTATCTTGTGTATGATGAGTTATACTTTGACTTATTCCATAAGACCCTTAGGGTATATCAAAGGGTATGCTTGGGTATAATAAGTTGTACATAGAGATAATGTATGATCAATAAAGAATCTACCACTTCTAGTAAAAGAAGAGAAATGTCAAATGTGATTCGATAAATGACAACCCAGTAGTCCTTGGCCAAGACAGAATGAAATTAGAAAGGAGTTTCTAATTTGCATTATTTGGGGTTGTGCATTTAAGAGTCGAAATACATACAATTAAATAAAATAAGACTTGACAGTAATTCCATGTCTTATATTTAATTGGGACATTGTATGGTGGAAGGATTGAATTATACGGTAACTATTTACTCAAAGGTTCTTTTATGATTAATGTTAAAATCTATATTATCTGAAAAGTCGTTGATCGCTAGGGAGGCTTATCCCTATTGTAGAATAAATATTATTTAATTAAATAAATTATTAGTTTAATTTATATATTTAAATAAGATTGGAATTGTTCTAATTGATTTATTCACAACCGGTTTAATATGGAGAACCTAAAGGGTCACACCATAAAAGGAAGAATAATTATTTAAGAAGTTAATGGCATAATCGTAATAATAAGTTAAGTATATTTAATTTAATCTATGGTGATAGAATAAATTAAATAGCTTAATATTTATTATTTAATATTTTGGAAATATTAAATATAAATTAATAAAAGGAGTCTTATTATTATTATTATTATTATTATTATTTAATTCATAAAGGAGTTTGGGAATTAATTAATAAAAGTACTCTCAAATATCCTAATAGGATTAGGAAGCAAATTAATTAAAAGAGTTTAATTAATTATCCCTAATAAGATTAGGGAGTTTAATTAATTAAAAGAATTTAAATAATTAAATAAAACCCAATTCTTTAATTGTTAAGGAGGGTTGCCTACATCTATAAATAATAGGAGTCTTATTATAAATGGGTTGGTTGACACTTTCACAACACATGAATACAATTCCAAGAGTTGGAGAGTACGATTATTTTCTATGAGAGATAGAAAAACTAGGGTTTTGCCAAACACCCATCTTCTTGGATCTTTCTTCTTCCTTGGTGGATCACCTCTAGAGGCCAAACACTTGGATGGCTAACATTGATCAAAGGAAGGAACCAAATCCGGTGGATTCAAGTTGAACGCGAAAAATGATTGGAGGTGAACTTGTACCTGAGGAAGCTCGGATCTTCAAGGGTATGATTCTTATTCTTTCTTTTTCGTTTAATTAATAATTGTGCATAAAGGATGATCCAGGTATATGGTTTGTAAAATTTTAAACTCTGATTTTACACGTTTTCGCTTATTCTTGCAATTTGATTGCGTTCATGAATATTACAAACCTAATAGTTGTATCAGAGCCAAACTTTTATGCGAATTATTAATTGTTTAATTTGATATGTATATTGATATGTGTTTAGAACAATATAATTCGGCAAAATTTGTTGTATAAAAAAAACGTTTTAACAAAAATCCGTGGTTGATTTTTTTTTTAAAAAACGTTAATCCTGCTTCTTATATGTGGCTTGATTTATATTTGAATCACGTTGCCCAATATTATATATATATATATATATATATATATATATGATATATTCGGTACAAGGCAATGTGGTTATTCTTCCCGGATAGTTTTCAAATTTTTTCCAATATCAAGATTCACGTTTTTTTCATGCGGTTCATCCAGGTGATTGATTAATATTTTATATTTTGATTACCTGTTAAAAGTTTACTTGGAATTCTTGATTACTAATATATTAAGGAAGCACGTGGCCCTTCTAATAGTTAACAGAAGGTTAATTGGTACAGGAGTATTACGCATGGTTATTTATATATATATATATATATATATATATATATATATATATATATATATGTGTGTGTGTGTGTGTGTGTGTGTGTGTGTGTGTCTGTGTGTGTGTGCATGCGCGCTAAACAAGATGAGACAAATTAATAACAAACCCCTCAAATATTTTATATTAAGTTGTAACGTTAAAAGATATTTTGAATATCGAACGTCGCCTTCTAGCATGATAGAAACAATAGAGTATTGAATATTTAATATGAGTTTGTTGTGCACACACAAGGCAAGTATTAAATATTTAAGATGTTGTTTTTATTGCATATGATGTTTATAAGGAATTGAACATTACTGCTTTGTTGTGCACACACAAGGGCTGTAGTTTTCTCTTCACTTATATGGAAATGCTGGGTCTGACTTAACTTAAATCATTTTAGTTCGGATGTGCACACACTTGACCATTATAATTTAAGAAGCAAAATACAAGGAGTTACATAGTTGATGTAATTGACAAGAGTTGTCTACCTATTTATTTATATATAGTTTGTTGTGCACACACAAGGCTATATATATTTAAAATGGGATCCTTATTCTCACTAGCATATCTTTAATTAGATATTGCCGAACTATATATATTGAGGGTAATATAGTTTGAAGAAAATAGTGGGAGATACCAATTTAAAACAAGACCTAATTTATTTTGGTAATTAATAAAAGAATGTATGCTAAAATATTGTTATTTACAAATTCATTTACAGAATTTTACAATGTCTAAAATTACTATCACTGCGTAGCATATTAGATGCTAAATTAACCGGACCGAATTAAACGGATTGGTTAAGGAAGTTGAGAATAGTTCTCATGGCTGAAAAACAATCTTATGTCCTTAATACGCCTATCCTTGCAATGGTTGCAGACAATGCCTCTGAGGAAGGGATTGCTACTTTTAAAAGTGGCAAGATGATGCACAGTTGGCTCAATGCATCATGCTCGCATCCATGAGTAACGAGCTTCAGCGTCAGCATGAAACTATGGATGCTCCTATTATATTCCTACACGTCAAGTAGTTGATGGTGAGGAAAATAGGACTAATAGATATCAGGTATCTAAGGAACTCTTCCGATCTAGAATGACCAACGACACTACAGTACAGACATATGTCCTAAACATGATCAATTTGATTGAACAATTAGGATAATAGGTTTTGTCATGGATGGAGAGTTGAGCCAATATTTGATCTTGCACTCACTCCCGGACTCCTTTCACAATTGTTGTGAATTTTTCATATGAACAAGTTAGATATCAGCCTCGCTGATTTGCTTAACATGTTGAAAAATATTGAGAGTCACTATTCAACCAAGAAAGACCATGTCTTACTGGTAGGGGCTAAAGGATCTTCTGAAAAGAAGAACTATTCTAAGAAGGTAAATAGAAAAGGCAAAAATAAAGGATAATAAGAACAAAACTGATACGGATAGCAAAGGAGTTTTCTTCCACTACATAAGCCTGGACACTGGAAAGAAACTGCGAGAAGCATCTTGCAGAGGCTAACCAAAGAAGCTTAGTGAAGTTTCGATTACAAATACAAATTTGTTCATGATTTAAAATAAAATTTTCTTTAAGTCAAGGTTCTACTTGGGTATTGGATACCGACTTTGGTTATCATAAGTATAGATTTATGAAGGGACCAAGCAGAAGTGGAAAGCTGAACATAGATAAGTAATCCTATGTGTGGGAAATGAAGAAAAGGTTGCTGCATTAGCCATAGAAACTTATAGTTTAGCATTGCCTACGGGCAAATCTATTAAGTCAATAAGTTGTTATTGTATTCCATTTCTCGTTAGAAGCATTATTTTCATTTTGTTGTTGGACAATGAAATTTGATATTATAATTAAGAACAATTATTGTTCTATTTATAATAATAATGTTTTGTATAGAACTGGAATATTACTTAATGGATTTAGTATACTTGACTTACGTGAAAATAATTTTGTAAATTGAACAAACTAGTATATGAAAAGGAGATGATCATTCAAAGAGTTGAATATATGTATTTGCTGAAATACAAGTGTGAATTATTTGAAAGGTTCAAAGAATTCAGAAGTGAAACAAATTGGCAAAGTATTAAGATTCTTTGATTAGATCAAGGAATAAATACTTGTGCAATAAGTTTCTAGATCATCTCAAATGGTTTTCTCATAATGGACGCCTCCTGATACGTAAAAATTGATTGATGTATCTGAAAGAAAAAATCGTACCTTGTTGGACATGGTACGGTCCATAATGATTTTACCGACATTCCAGTATTCTTCTAGGATCATGTCCTAGAAATGGCTGCATATCTACGAAAAGGTAACCTCAAAATCCGGCCCCAAGACTCCATAAAAGTTATGGATAGGGAGGATTCCTAATCTTAAGTATGTTAAGATAAGGGGTTGTCCAACTTATGTGAAAAGGTTTCAAAGGATAAACTTGGGACAAAATTTGACAAGTACAGATTTGTGGGACATCCTAAAATAAGTTTGGAGCATATGTTCTATAATCATACTTAGCAAAAGGTGTTTGTTGAGAAATATACTGCCTTCTAAGATAAAGACATTTATCATTAAAGGGGCTAGTGGGAGGATAATAGATCTTGAAGAGTTCAAGAATCACAAAATACTATATGTCAAATAAGAGGAACCTGTAGATAGACCTATTGTACCACAACCGAATGGTAAATCTAGAATAGTACCGAACATACCTGGAAGGTATGAATTCATCATTGATGATGATGATGAGGTACACATCATAGAAGATGATGATCCAGAGTTACATACGATGAGGTAAGAGTTCTAGTGTGTACAAAAGGGTCAGTGGGAGCATCGTGAAATTTCTAGTATTATATGTTGATATACTACGGATGAGGAATAACATACCAATGCTACAATCAGTAAAGATAAAGTTATCTAAACATTCCTCCATGAATAATTTGGGAAGAGTATCTTAATTGGGGATGCAAATCTATATAGATAGATTTAAAAGGATGATCGGCTTAACCCTAGGAACGTATATTCATTTGATGCTAAAGTCGTTTAGCATGACAAACTCCAAGAGTTGTCTCATGTTGATGAGCCATGGAGTGTATCTCTCTTAATAGTCCCCATAGACTCCAAAAAGAGAGATCGCATGAGTAACTATCATGTATGCAATGAAATGTACGAGACCTGATGTTGATCAGTTATATTCTGGAGAAGTTCACTGTGAGACAGTGAAAAACATCTTAAAGTACTTAACTGGCACTAAGGATGTGATTCTTCATGGTGGGTCTGAATTAAAACTAGAGGGCTTAACAGACTCAAGTTTTTCAGACAGACCAAGATGACAGAAAATCCACTTTAAGGTAAAGCGTTACCTTGAACAGTGGTGCAGTGAATTGGAAAGGTTCCAAACAGCAAAGAGTTGTTAGTTTAGTGATAAAGACAAAGTATATAGCTATAAATGAAGCTGCAAGTTGATTGTTTGGATAAAAGTTCATTACAGAACTAGGAATAGTTCCTAAGTCTCATCTTGGATCTAAACATGTATTGTGGCACTTTAATTTGATTATAAGAATCATTGAAAGATGGGAAATTACTATAGAGATAGTGGACTCTCAAGAACAACATTACATATCCATTAACTAAAGCTTATCCAACAGCAAGATAATCGTCACTTAGAGAAGAATGGTATGAGATACCATGGCGATTGACTTTAGTGCAAGTGGGAGATTGAAAGTAGTATGCACACAAGCCAATCATGTTTGATGATAAAGCATATACTTTATAACAATCTTATTCATTTATTAATAAAAAAGTATTTATTTATTAAAGGTTTTTAATTATCTACATGATGCTGTTTTATAATATGTGATAAACCATAGTTTTAAGAAATGCTTTTAGAATAATGATGATGATCATTCTAATGAGATCTAAATTCTTAGAAAGCTTAAAACTAAAATAGTTCCCAATCGTTGGATTACTAAATTGGGGATTAGTGAATCCGGATAGATTGGTACATACGTTGTTTGCTCATTGGATGAGAATGATTGATCTCATGATCATTTGTGTGGAGACACTAAAGCAAGTATGTAGGTGCTTATTAGAGAATAAGTTCACTGAACGTGGCTCACTAAGGAATACCTAATGAAATTTTACTTGCCTGTCAATAGGAATTCCTGTAGTGATAGTAGTACAAGTGATCCTTGGACTTGAGATCATCATAGTATCTTGTGTATGATGAGTTATACTTTGACTTATTCCTTAAGACCCTTACGGTATATCAAAGGGTATGCTTGGGTATAATAAGTTGTACATAGAGATAATGTATGATCAATAAAGAATCTACCACTTCTAGTAAAAGAAGAGAAATGTCCTATGTGATTCGATAAATGACAACCCAGTAGTCCTTGGCCAAGGCAGAATGAAATTAGAAAGGAGTTTCTAATTTGCATTATTTGGGGTTGTGCATTTAAGAGTCGAAATACATATAATTAAATAAAATAAGACTTGACAGTAATTCCATGTCTTATATTTAATTGGGACATGGTATGGTGGAAGGATTGAATTGTACGGTAACTATTTACTCAAAGGTTCTTTTATGATTAATGTTGAAATCTATATTATCTGGAAAGTCGTTGATCGCTAGGGAGGCTTATCCCTATTGTAGAATAAATATTATTTATTTAAATAAATTATTAGTTTAATTTATTTATTTAAATAAGATTGGAATTGTTCTAATTGATTTATTCACAACCGGTTTAATATGAAGAACCTAAAGGGTCACACCATAAAAGGAAGAATAATTATTTAAGAAGTTAATGGCATAATCGTAATAATAAGTTAAGTATATTTAATTTAATCTATGGTGATAGAATAAATTAAATAGCTTAATATTTATTATTTAATATTTTGGAAATATTAAATATAAATTAATAAAAGGAGTCTTATTATTATTATTATTATTATTTAATTCCTAAAGGAGTTTGGAAATTAATTAATAAAAGTACTCTCAAATATCCTAATAGGATTAGGAAGCAAATTAATTAAAAGAGTTTAATTAATTATCCCTAATAAGATTAGGGAGCTTAATTAATTAAAAAAATTTAATTAATTAAATAAAACCCAATTCTTTAATTGTTAAGGAGGGTTGCCTACATCTATAAATAAGATGAGTCTTATTATGGATGGGTTGGTTGACACTTTCACAACACATGAATACAATTCCAAGAGTTGGAGAGTACGCTTCTTTTCTATGAGAGATAGAAAAACTAGGGTTTTGCCAAACACCCATCTTCTTGGATCTTTCTTCTTCCTTGGTGGATCACCTCTAGAGACCAAACACTTGGGTGGCTAACGTTGATCAAAGGAAGGAACCAAACCCGGTGGATTCAAGTTGAACGCGAAAAATGATTGGAGGTGAACTTGTACCTGAGGAAGCTCGGATCTTCAAGGGTATGATTCTTATTCTTTCTTTTTTGTTTAATTAATAATTGTGCATAAAGGATGATCCAGGTATATAGTTTGTAAAATTTTAAACTCTGATTTTACACATTTTCGCTTATTCTTGCAATTTGATTGCGTTCATGAATATAACAAACCTAACAGTACCTGCAACTGCCCGGGGTGCCCCGGGCTCCGCGGGTCCCGTCGTCTTGACGTACGTGCACATATGTAACGCACTGTCCGCTCGAACCTTCATAACTTTTAATCTGGGCATCCAATTGACGTGTATAATACCTTTCCGGAATGCTGTTGTCGAGAGCTACACAATGACATGGGATAGGAGGTTGTATGAAGTGGGGAAGATAGGGCCATGCCTAGATCTTTGGGTCTTTAAATTCTATCTGGTGTGATGTCTTACGTAGTAGTCACTCAGGATTTTGAGCTATGGTTCTTGTAGGACATTCTGGTGTAGAATGTATGTTGAGATGTTTGTTAAGATGACGCCATGTGGGATTAAAGTGGCAAAATAATGATTTTACCCGTCATCGGGGTTATCTTCGGTTTGGGCTGATTTAGCAGTCGTTGCTCAGGGTTATCTCTGGGATTGGGCTGCTACAAGTGTCGATCATCCTCAGGGTTATCTCTGAGGTATACCTGACCTCCCGAGGTTATCTCTGGGCTTGGGAAATGAGTGCCTCGGGGCTATCATCGAGTGTTGAAGCTGACTGCTAGAAGCGAAAAGGAACATTTTTGGGGTTATCTCCGAAATTATAACTGCACTCCTCGGGGTTGTCTCTGACGTTGTATTGAAGATCCCGAGGTTATCTCTGGGATTGGGACTGAATATCTCAGGGTTGTCTCTGAGATTGTAAATTTCTCCGGTGTTTTCTCTGAAATTATGACCGCAGTCCTCGGGGTTATCTCTGAGGTTGAAACTGAAGATCCCGGGGTTGTCTCCGAGATTGTGATGGAATATCTCGGGGTTATCTCTGAGATGGCACAGAGTGAGTATCCCGGGGTTATCTCCGAGACTGAGTTGAGCTGTCCTCAAGGCTTATCTCTGAAAGACGATTCTACCCTCCTGCAATGTTAGTAACAGGAATGCAAAATTTCAAGTCTCTACAGATGCTCCTCTTTATCATATTCATGTAGTATAACAGCTCGGATAGGATAAAGAATACTAGACACTTGAAATGCAACAAGATATTCATGTTATAATGTACTATAACATGATGCAAATGTATGATGTATGGTATTTGTTGGACCGTTTTCCAACGGGATGTGATGATCGTTACCCCCATAACTGGTGATGGGAACTAGAGTTATCACGGATAACTCAGACGAACTGCTTGGATGTGCTATCCCAAGTTCTCAGGAACTTCAAGGATGTTGACATTGGGGTTATCACCGAAGTCCTTAATTCTTGGTACATATTTTCTGCCATGTGTAAGAGACTCTGTGGGGAAGTACTTTGCCTTTTGAGGATGTGTATAACATATTCCATAATTGGTCCTCCCCAATGAGGATGATCTTCCCTGGTATGTATTGCCAAGTCTTTTCAGTGTTCTGTTGGAGTTCCTGCCAATAGTTTGTGTTTGTCAAGGTTGCCTGACTTTTGCTGAAATGTGCATCAATGGATGAAATCCCTACGGGGAATAATGTCAAGGTTGCTTGACCTTTGTTGACGTGTGCATCAATGGCTGGTTTCCAATACTTTGATGGGTTTACTTACCATCGGCTGAGTGTTGCCGAGGTTGCTTGACCTTCGTTGACACGTACATTAACGGATGATTTGTATGAAGTTCCCGCTGGGGGAAATGCTTTGGAGTTGGGACCTCAAACTGACGGCATCAGACCTTCGTGAGGTATTGCCGACTGTAGTTTGCAATAGTTATGATCATTGGTACAATAACCCGTGTTTGGGTGAATACTAATGAATAACATGTAGACCCGTAGTTTGGTCCATGAAAACAAGGATTTCAGGTGTTTGGTCCGTTGTAACTCGAACTGAACCGATCTGGAGGGGTTGGCTCCACTTAGGGGAGCCACAAGTACACCTGCGACAGCCGCAGGTACACCTGCGGCCAGCCGTGAGTGGCCTTTAAGGCAGTTGTGGCTTTCACAAGTCATTTTCAAGTTACGCCGCACAGGAAATCCGAGAGCTCTTCTTCAGATCTGCTGAGTTCGGGCGTCTTTTTGCAAATTCTGTCACCATACAAGTGTTCTACACTGTCCTGGTAACGTATGCATGTCTTCTTTTCCAGTTTCTATCCATTGGAAAATGACTTTTTATATGAAATGTATCTAAACACATTGTAGTGAATATGCATGCGCATATGTCTTGATACAAAATATTCAACATAGTAAATATTAGTATTAAACTATGATGAACATAATAATGTGAAAAAATTTAACTTTTGAAACAGTCAAATTGGTACCTTTTTCTTGCTATTTCATATCCTATTTGAGGACAAATGAGTAAAAGGTAGTAAATCAAAATAATCTGGGTAATTAGTCTACCATCATTAATTGTGGCTTTGATTTTTTATATGCATGCAGGATGTTTATGACTGCGAGTAGGTGTGCTACTGAATGGCCACCTAGTCATGCCTATGTGCATGTGGATAGTCCTATTTACAAAGGAGACTCTGGCAAAAATTTTCAAAAGTCTAGGCATTGGGTAGACATGTATGTTTAACTCTACTGTAGGCGTATGTTAAAGCAATACATGCATGCATATAGTCATAAAATGCATAAAAATGCTACAGGTTAGACTTTATCACACCCTTTCTGAGGTGATTTGGAGACTTGTGTCCAGATTTTATGGATCCGAATCAGCCGAGTAGTTCCCGCGGGACCACTTCAGGTGTGCAAAGGAGGGCTTCTGAAGTGCCTCAACCCCATTCAGTTAGACAGCCTCGTCGTTTGGTGGAGGCGGTGATACGTCTTATCCAGGTTGATATATCGGATGTCGAGGATGAGGAGGAAGATGTACGGGTAGCGGCTCCAGCTCCTGCTACTCATGTTCCTCGTAGGGAGTTTCCAGGCATTCAGGAGGCTATTCCAGATCTTCTAGGTGATTTGAGTCGCCACCCCTCAATTTACTTGCATGCAAATGAGGTAAAAGTTGGGTTTAATCTTCCTTTTTCCTATTGAGGAGGAGCAATGATTTTGACATTGATTTCCATGTGATGTAGGTTCCCAATTTTACTCAGCCTCAAGAGAACTGGTTCAACATACACTCCTTGTATCAGGCTTTGCATCCTGATTACCGAGGTATTGTGCATCGTTAGGGCTTTGGGGCGTTCTTTTCCATTCTTCCCCGCCGTTGTCTCTGGGGTTACCTCAGAGCATTGTCTGAGCGCTAATTTCACCACACTCAGTCTCTCCAATTATTGAATTATGAGGTGATGATGACGTCGATGGATTGGCGGTTTCGAACCGGTATGGAGTTTAGAGGGGCGCCAGTGCCATGTACGGCGAACATTACCCCGACTGCTGTTAGATCCTTATTAGGAGTTTCGACTGAGGCACTCAAGGGTAGGACCGTCCGTACGGGTCCTTTGTGCGTAGATGGTATGAGTGGGTTGTTGAGTGAGCCCATGCCCGCTGATGTGAGAGTCAGGGATCGCTTTCTTCGACGATTGTTCCTGATAATTATCAAGGGTTGTTTCATAGTAGACAACTCTTCAATGGTGTCAGTCGCTTTGGTTAGTGCCACACGGGAGGTAGATTGTATTGGAGAGTATGACTGGGGCTCCTACACCTTTGCCTATTTCCTCAGGGGAATGCACATGCGTTCGCAGGGCTTGATAGAGGCTTAGCTAGGATTTTACTTGTTTCTGTTGGTGAGTATTTCTCTTTTGATTTCTCATGTACAGGTTAAGAGTGTTCACTGACAGCAGATGTTTTGCCTTTGTGTTGGCAGTTTTGGGCCTATGAGAGGCTTCCATGTTTGCTTTATGTGAGTGTGTTAGGTTTAGATACCTATCCACGAGGAAGGCGATGGAATCACTCCATATTGGCGAAGGTTCCTGTAGCGGAGGGTTTCATTCATTGTCGCTTATAGTTGGAATTATTTGCAGCTTATGTCATTATTTGGGTTCCCTACTCTAGTGAACACTTGATCATTGGATTTGAGGATGGATTCCCGACTGGTGTCGAGCACATGATATCCACCCATAGGATTCCTCTCTTCACAGATAGAGGATGGGAGCTCTATTTAGGAGAGCATGCTATTAGAAGCACGACATGAGAGATTCGTATACCGATCTTGCCTCCTACCAAGCGTTATTGGCATGTGATGCAGTCACCCGTCTATGACATCCCATTAATGGGTATTGACGGATACACTTTGCCAGAGGGTTCATATACTCAGGATACACTCTATCACTGGTGGTCCCCTCGTACCATTGGAGCTTAGACCCGTGCCACTCAGTTTATGGGGGATATGGTTCTGGATCCGTGAATATGATGGATTGGCTGGCATGTGTCTGAGATCAAACTCATTCGACACAGATTGATAGTTTGACTCGACAGTTGGGCCGAGAACATTTTTTCATCCGCCACTTGGGCAGAGATCCTTTAGAGGCAGATACTTTGATCCTTCCATCTCAGGCGCTGGCCCCTCAGATAACCCATATGGCTTTGCCGGTGTAGATCCTTCATGGTATAGGCCTGACATCCCTATTGATAGAGATTTAGTGACTTAGGGGGACTTACATCAGGTGTACAGGATTGATGATGTAGATATTGACACCATTATCTTTTTCTGATGTGTATTATCATTTATCTCTTTTGATAGGCCTCTGTTAGATATTGGGTGGCTGTGCCCCATTCTCGTTATATCTTTTGATAGGCCTCTATTAGTAGTAGGGCATTAGTGCCCCATTTCCCTGTATTCTTAGCTGTATAGAGATGATGTATGTAGACGATGATGTACTTAGGAATGTATATACTATTTTCCATTCCCTACATTATATTGTCATCTATTGCTTATCATGCATGTATCATATTATGCATATGTATGTATGTCCAGAGATATTCAGCATTGACCCCTGGATAGTCTTATGATACGGCCTACACAGATGTCTTCTTCAACAGTCAGCAGCATAAATCACACCCCACTAGTGTTGATAGCCTCCCATCGGAGGACGTGGTATTATAGCATGTCACCTCCAGATAGAGTGACCGTTGATCAGTTATTACAGCATTCTATGACCCTCTTGATGTTTCAGGTTCCCGCAGGCTTTGTAGAGGTTATACTGGAGCACTGGGTACGGAGAGGCAGGTTTTCCAGTTTAGGACCCAGAAGTTGACTCCTACATTAGAGGAGTACGAGCGGTTGATGGCTTTGCCCTTAGACAGACCGTGCGCTCAGATGGCTATCGAAGATATGCGCCGGCAGTTCATGACCCTCACTGGGTTGCGGCGTAGAGTAGTAGAGGATGAGATTACATCCGGCCATGTATTGTCCCAGCATTTCCAGATAGACAGATTTGGCTCATTGGACAACTACGCACAACATTTCGGGGATTTTATCACATCAGAGGATCAGTGGCATTTGGCCAGAGTGGATGTACTCGTGATGTGCATAGTGGCGTATGTGTACATGCCACGGTATATGGATGAGATGGACATAGGTGTCATCATGGCAGTGAGAGCTCTCATGGAGGGTCATACCATCATTCCGATGATTGTGGCAGAGACGTTGAGGTCGACCATGTTTTGTAGCACCTACCATGTAGGGGTATTTACAGGCATCTCGGTCATGTTATACGTGTGGTTTATGTCACACGGGTACTGCTTCACCCATTATATAGCTATGTCTTACTCGTTTCAGCTATCGGAGTGTAAAAACGCTATGTCTTGGTGGGTATTCTTAGCAGGGATCGAAGATCCGTTTGGCATCCTGCCGTATACAGGGCTCAGTTCACCCTATAGCTTCATTACTCATGCTCCTGGCATGGATTATCTCCCTCTAGCTGGTTTGAGGGGCATAATTGCTTACCACCCACTGGCTGTGATGTCACAGTTTGACCAGTTCCAGGACTTCCATCCTTTTGAGGGGGCGTTAGGTCAATGTGTGGCTTCTTGGCATTTATCATTAGAGGACCGATCCTGGGTGTATGCTTGTTGGGATCAGCGTGAGAGAGCTGATTTTTCTGTCAACCATCCAGGTTGTTCGTCAGAGTATTCTGCATGGATGGGAACATAGACTTCATCAGCTGTGGTAGTATCCACAGTGCCGGGTATTGATTCAGATGGTGGAGAGCCCATGGAGGATATTGATTCTCCTACCGAGGAGGAGCCATTCACTGGGTTGCCAGCAGCTCTTGTAGATTCTCCCAGTACGAGTGCTATTGTGATCTAGCATTCAACACAGTATTTTGATCAGAGTCTCCATCTGATGACCTTCGAGAGAGATCAAGCTAGAGCCCTGATGTTGACAGCTCTTAATAAGAGAGATACCACTCTGTCAGAGAGAGACGAGGCATTAGCACATAGAGATGCCGCTATTATTGAGTGGGATAAGGGTAGATTAGCCACAGATGTAGTGATAGTCGAGCAGGATAGCGTCATATCTGCCCGGGATGTAGCCATTATAGACAGTACCACAATGAGGTCCCTTACTACTGGAATCATTGCAAAGATGAGTACGTATATTAACGAGCACAGTGTCACCATACAGATGGCTGTAGATCTGTTAGCTCGCGTAGAGACCCTTGTACAGGAGACCACAACGTTACCTCCTTCGTCTGAGAGGGATGCCATGTTAGACTTGATAGCTCGCATATACACTGATTTGTAGATGGGCTTGTATTTTCCTGCACAGACTAGCTTAGCCATTTTGTCATGTACAGTTCATATTGTATATATCAAACAGCATTATATATAATAGGGAAACATATTTTGATCACTTCCCTTTTAGTTATGCCTTGTTGCTTGCTTGATATTTGCTTATTTCTTCAGGGCTTGTGATTTTGATGTATTTTGAATTCCTCCTTGATGGATGGACATTGAGATGTCTATGGATATTTTAGAATGGATCGTTGATCTGTGTGTACTCCCTACCATCTTTGGTGTCTTGGGACTAGTTTCTGTATGTAGATATGGAGATGAATGTGGCTTTCCTCTCTGAGGTTGACCGCACCACAGATAGTCACCAGTACTCCTTTGTATGGGGGAGTCCAGTTAGTTCCATCTCTTATGGATTTGTGTTTCTCTTTGAGAATCCCATTTACATGGGGAGGTTAGGTAGTTCCATCCCTTTGGTTTGAAGGCAATGAAATGTGGTGGATTGAAGGATGATCCCAGTACAATTGACAAGTTTTTTGTTTTTTGATAGGGGGTTAGACCGAACCATGACTGGCTGCCTACGTACTCCTATTGAAGCGGTGATCATGTCTGCGTAGTTCAAACCTAGTGTAAGAGGTTCAACGTTGTATGGTGGCAAAAGAGTGTGTAGATGTGTTTTTGTTTTTGTAGTGAGAAAGGTGTAGAAATATTTTGTTGTTTTTATTTTATTGCGACCGGACCATATAAAATATGGCTGCCTACGTACCCCCGTGTATCAAGGAGATCAGGTCAGCGTAGTTCGCCCCATATTCAGGACGGTTTGCAGCCAATGAAAAGTTTGATCCCATGTTCAGGACAAACTGCGGGGGAGAAAGTTTAATCTCATGTACAGTACAAACTATAGTGTGAGAAGTCTTATCCCTAGTGGGGTAAAACTGCGGGTGTGAAAGGTTCAATCCTTAGTGGGATAATCGGAGTTGAGCAAGGGTTCAAAACCAAGTAGAGAGAAAAGGATTTGGCGATTCAAAACCAGGCTGCTGGTTAGAAAAGGGTGTTTGTCCCTGATGGGGCAGATGAGTGTGAAGAGAAGTTTTATGTAGTGAAGGGTTAGAAAACCTAAAATGACTGGGTATGTAATTATCTAAAGCCAGGATGTTTGCTTGATGGTAACTTCAGACATAGTACCGTTTCACGGTGTCTGAGTTGATAAGTTGTGGAAATTCATCGCCGTCCATTTTCTGTAATTTGAGAACACCTCATGTCAATACCTCTTTGATAATAAACGGGCCTTCCCAGTTCGGGGTGAATTTTCTCTTAGACTGATCTTGGTTGTCCATGATCTTTTTTAAAACCAAATCGCGTTGTGTAAACTGCCTTAGCCGAACTTTTCTGTTATAGGACCTGGCGATCCATTGCTGATATAACTAGTCGTGGAATATAGTAGTGACTCGCCTTTCGTCTATTAGAGATAATTAGTGATACCTATCTTGTACCCATTGGTCTTCATCCAGCTGAGCATCTATCTACACTTTGAGGGATTCCATTTCTACTTTTATGGGGAGCACTTCTTCCATCCCATAGGTTAATATGTAGTGGGTTGCCCCAGTGGAAGTGCGCATTGATGTTCTATAGGCTAATAGAGTCAGAGGCAACAAGTCAGGCCATCCTTTATGGTTGACAGACATCTTTTGCATGATTTTCTTGATGTTTTTGTTAGCCACCTCAACAGCACCATTCATCTTTGGACGGTAGATGACGAAGTTGAGATGTTTGATGTGGAATTTACTGCACAACTCCTCCATCATTTTGTTGTCGAGGTTCTTAGCATTGTCTGATACAATTACCTCTGGTTGTCCATATCGACAAATGACATTATTTATGATGAAAGCAATGATGACTTCTTTGGTAACCTTGGGGAATGAGGCTGCTTCTACCCGCTTGGTGAAGTAGTCGATCATGGTGAAGATAAATCGATGCCCATTATTGGCTTTGGGCTCGATGGGCCCGATCACGTCCATTCCCCACAATGAGAAGGGACAAGGTGAACTCATATTATGGAGCTCTCTTGGAGGGGCATGGATAGCATTACCATGAATTTGGCATTGATAACATCTCTTGATGTGATCATCATAATCAGCCTTGAGAGAGAGCCCATAATGCCCTGTTCTGAGGATCTTTTTAATAAGTAGGGGGCCACTCATGTGTGGGCCACATACTCCATCATGGATCTCATCCATAAGCCTATGAGCTTGGTCCTTGTCCAGACATCTAGAGAGACCTAATCCTACATCTCTTTTGTAGAGTGCATCTCCGCTCAGGTAGAATTTCATAGCTAGTCGATGAATCCGCCTTCTTTCAGTCGAGCTCGCCTCAGCGGGTGTAGATCCATCTTGTAAGTACTCTTTGATATGCTGATACCAAGGCTCATCTGATACTTGTCCAATGTAATTCCCATAAGCTGGACCCTTTTATTGGGCAAATGTGATGGTTGGCATGTTTTTCTTGTTAGGTATGTTGATCAAGGAGGCCAAGGTTGCTAGTGCATTCGAGAAATCATTCATATTCCGAGGAATATGGAGGAAGGATATTTCTTCAAACTCTGAAGCCATCTGTAGAACCTGTCGATGGTAAGGCAACAAATATAGACCTTTGGTGTGATAGATTCTCGTGGTTTGCCTGATTACCAACTCGAAATCTCCAAAGAAAGTTAACCGTCTAATGCCCATTGATTGGGCAAGTTTTAGCCCCATGATATAGCCTTCATACTAAGTTGTGTTGTTGGTGTTGACAAACTGTAATTTGACGGTGACGGGCCCGTAACAGATACTAGAATTGCTCCAGCCCCAGAACCTTTCATATTTACAGCTCCATCAAAATATATTTTTCATGTTTGGTGTGCATCGTACTGATGGTGTTGCTGAATTTCCATTACCCCTTCATCGGGGAAGTATGTTTCCAAGGGTTTAAAATCCCCTGAAGGTGCGTCGGCCAGTTGATCTGCAATTCCTTTACCTTTAATGGACTTTTACATCACGTAGACGATGTCAAACTACTGTAGGATCAATTTCCATCTGGACAGTCAACAATTTAACATGGGTTTACTGAACACGTGTTTTAGAGGATCCACGCGGGATATGAGATGGGTTGTCTAACCATGTAGGTAATGTTGTAACCTCATGGAAGCCCATGCTAAAGCACAACAAGTCTTCTCAATCAGAGTGTACTTGTGTTCACTACTGCTTAATCTTTTGTTGAGGTAGTAGATAGCTCGCTCTTAGCCTCTATCGTCTTTCTGTCCCAGCATACAGCCCATGGCATTGTCATTGATGGACATGTACATGAACAGGAGAACATCGTCCCTAGGTAGCACTAAAATAAGAGCTTTGACTAGCTATTTTTTGATTGTAAGGAAGGCCTTCTGGAACTCATCATTCCATTTCATGGAGGAGTTCTTCCTTAATAACATGAAAATAGGCTCACAGATCACTGTGAGTTGGGAAATGAACCTACAAATGAAGTTGATTCTTCTCAAAAATCCCCGTACTTCTTTCTCTGTCGAAGGAATGGGAATTTTCGTGATGGCCTGGATTTTGGTGGGATCCAGCTCAATCCCCTTGTGGCTGACTAGGAATCCTAGAAACTTGCCTGATTTAACGCCAAAGGCGCACTTGGCTGGATGTAACTTCAAGTTATACATACGCAACCTGTTGAAGAGCTTTCTGAGATGGTCTAAGTGGTCTTCCTCCCTTCGGAATTTGACAATGATGTCATCCACGTAGATCTCTATCTCCTTGTGTATTAAATCGTGGAAAAGAGCCATCATGGCTTACTGGTAGGTAGTTCCGGTATTGATGAGGCCGAATGACAACCGTCTATAGCAAAAGGTTCCCCAAGGAGAGATGAATGCAATTTTCTCACGATCCTCTTTAGCAACCATAATTTGATGATACCCCGCGAAGCGATCAGCAAAGGAGTACATGTCGTATTGAGCAGTATTGTCAATGAGAATGTGGATAAATGGCACGGGAAAGCTATCTTTAAGGCAAGCTTTATTAAGATCCATGTAATCCACGCAAACTCGTACCTTTCCTCCTGGTTTAGGTACGGGGACTATGTTTGATAGCCATTTAGGGTATGTAGACACCATGATGATGACTGCTTGAAATTATTTCATAATTTCTTCTTTCACCTTTAAACTCCACTCAAGTTTTAATCACCTGAGCTTTCGCCTGACGGGCTTGAATCCCTTATTGATGGGGAGGCGATGAATGACAATGTCAGTGGACAAACCCACCATGTCTTCATGAGACCATGCAAACACATCCTGGAATTGGGTTAATAATGTAACCATGTCATTCCTTTGGTTTGGAGTGAGGTCTGTACCAATCTGGATAAGTTTAGGGCTTTCTAAGGTTCTGAGATTGAACAAAGTGGTTTGATCAAGGTTTGGTTTGGGTTTATCTTCGACCCATTCTTTGATCTCCTGAGGTATCTCAATATCCTCTTGTATTTCCATCAAGTCTGAGTCCAACTTTTCGTCAAAGTTACAATCCTTGTGGAGAAAATGCACTTCATCAGCAAGTATAAGCACATCTAAATTCAGAGTCATAAAACAAAATATGCTTTCACTTCATATATAAAATTGTTCAATCATATAAAGTGTTAGCATGTAATGACAAAACAACTGCTAATACTGTACAAAAAAGTAAGCAATTATTGTTATCTACAGGGCAGAGGGATTTTCTACCCGTTTTACCCTTGTCGACCAATGAAAGGAGTGTTGCCCCAATTGTCAATGGTGAAGTCTTTATGGACTGCAATGATGGAGGGGCTTTCATCGTCCTCTTTTTCCCGAATGATGACCATTACGTCTAGACAATCATCGTCTGGGTGTATCTATTTGTGTGATCATCATGGACAAAGATGCGTATGTTTGCCATCATCCTGGTGATGTCTTATTTACGTCTCTGTTCCTTTTCTTCCACTTCAGGATTTGGAACCAGGACTTCTTTCCCCTTGACCGATATCAGTTTAGGAAATAACATGGCCATTATATGGGCAGGCACCTATACCAGAGACCGTACAGGCTCAGGAACTGTAGGTGGAGATATTCGTCGTGTGGCTAAAGCTGAAGGAATCTATTTTTGCTTATGAGGATTCCTGCGACTGGAACTAGCAGTATAGCCTAGCCTAGTCTTGTTGTCCGTGTTTGATTGGGAATTTGAATTGGACACTTAATGCCCTGATGATCTTTGCCCAACCCTTGTCCAGGTTGATAACCCAATGTCATCATTTCTTGAGTGGCCTACATTACTTCGACAGAAATTTGGGGTATGAGAGGTGGCGCCCCAACAGGATGGTAGTGAGTGTTGCTCACCTCTAGAGCATGAAAACTGACCAGCTCAACTTCTGAATTGAAGTTGATGAGTGGTATGTCACCTTGTTCAAGACATTCCGGCTCAGCATCGACAGTGACCAGGCTATTGTTAATAATGTATTTAAGTTACTAGTGAATGGTGGAGGGGATGGCTCTGGCCATATGAATCCACGGTCTTCCAAAGATCAGGTTGTATCATGTATCTATTTTGAACACGTGAAAGGATATACAAAATGTATGTGGGCCAATCTCCACTGGCAGTTCAATCTCTCTGATAGCGTTTCGTCGGGATCCGTCGAAAGCTTTAATGATTGTATGGCTTCTTTGGATTCTATTGAGATTAATATTCATCTTCACCAAAGTGGCATAAGGACAGATATTTAAAGATGACCCTATGAGGGCCCCAGATCTGGGTTCCGAATCACCGCGGATCTAGTACAATCATTCTCTATTTCTATTGCGGAAGATATAAACATAAATTGTTTATACATTAAAATTTACATACTATTCCCCAAGTTGGAGTAACCTTAACTTATACACAAATCAATATCCTATCTATCATACAATATTATTATCATACTATACTATTACAATTTAGCTGCACATATAATCCCAAGCTGAACTTAGCTTTATCCTTTCCTGTATCCAAACGTATTCGTCTTAATTCTTAAATGTTAATCATGATATAGCAAGGGTGAGCAACAAGTTTGCCAAGCAAGTTTAAGATCAATAATTTAAAGATATATCATGATAGAAAGAATTGAACAATAAGCTAGCTAAAGTTCTATAATATAATTGTGAACTAGCATGAACAAATTTTTATAGCTGAACTAACATGAAACATGAACAAATATATCTAGACCGAATGGAATGAAGGTGATCAACCTTTCATACCTAATGAATGCATGCAATATGCACAGAGTGCGATTAAACAATTCATAGGCATGGTAAAATCAGTAATGATTAACTACAAGCATATTTGAAATAACAACTCGAGGTTGAGTTAAAGAAAACTTACCTGTACCATTGATTACCGTTACGCAATTTATTTAGCCTTGTCTGAATACCTACTCTAAATAATATCGATATACAAATTAGAATAATATCATCACAATATTTAAAATAACCTAAACACATTAACACATAACCCTATCAGTCTATACAACACATAAGACCTCGTATCAAGTCAAACTATTGCAGTCTAAGTTGAATCCGACACAATTCTGACATCCCGACGGCCTAGTCGGAGAATTATCGAGTTTAAGTTCCATTAAACTCTGCCTAAAAACTTAATGATTATCATAGATAATTTATTATCAGTCCAAAATAATTTTTCATAAGCTCATAATAATTTTCAGCTAAATATTACCATTTATTACGATTTTTCAATCATTAATAACATATTTATATGAATTAAATTCCACTTAATTCCATTATCATTAATATTTATTTAGTATTAAATATTAATGAAAATCATAACATAATATTATAATATATTTATAATATCACAAAGTATTTTTAATACTTTAAAATCATATTTATATGATTTTTAAACCTTTAAATCCGTTATTTGATAATTGCTAATAATATTAAAATATTATTATTTTCATGACAACATATCAAAAGTTATATTTTATAATTTACAATATTTTTATAACACTTAAATTATTTTTATATAATTTTTAAATCATTAATTATATTTTTTCACAATTTATTTAAAATATTTATTAAATAAATTAATTATCATTAATATTACTTAATTAATGAAATTTCTCACAAAATATTAAAAGCCATTAAAAATAACTTAAAATATTTTCTTATACCATAATATAATTTTTTCATGATTTTTTAAGTATTAAAATCATTTTTAACTAATTTCTTTAATATTACAATTAAATAAATTAAATACCATTAATATTCCAAAAATATTAAATATTAATGAAATATATTCAAAATAATTAAAAACCCATTTTTAGGCTTTAAAATAATTTTTAGTAACTTATTATGAATTTTTAATAATTAAAAACTATTTTTATCTATTTATTAAATAAAACAATTATTTTTGGAAAATAAGCTGTCGCTAAAAGGTCCTATAGCGACAGAACCATCGCTACAGGTGTTCTTCGTGTTCTTAAGCCTGCCCAGAAATTCATAGACAGTTATCAAGGTACTAGGTTTGACCACATGTAGATTCCTGATCATAAGATATATGGGCTTCCACATGAGTTAATCTTGTAGTATAAATGTATCACTACAATTTCAACTCAAGTTCATGGTCATACAACAACACCACAGCAAGATCTATGCACCAGAAATACTTGGCAGACGTGTTCTTGAGTTTCTGGGTTGCCCAGAACTCAAGTAGTGTCAAGGGTCTCTTTTGGAACTTTGATTAATCCGGTCTCTGGTCATGTTTTAGGTTGTTTAAAGATACTAGATTGTAATACTTATGTCATTGAACAACTTAATATCACTAAATCAACCTATCGACATCACATGTGCAAGATCAAGGTTGGTCAAAGTACTGTCAGAATCACGTTCTTGAACTTTCTGGGTTTTCCAGAAATGGAACCCAGGCAGTTGGTCAACCTATGTTTGACCGTGATTAATGTTCATTCTGGTTATGATCTAAGTGATCTAATGGCATGTATGTGTAGTCTACAAGTCAAGGTACAACAACAAAACAACAACTTGGCCAAACGCATTACCAGAAGCAAGATCCGAAGCTATCAAAACGCTTGTCAAACTTTCTGGGTTTCTGGGTTGCCCAGAAACTCAGTTGGTCATGGTCGGTCAACGACCTTTGACCCTTAATAACTTACAATCTACTCATGATCTGGGCTTGATTCAAGTTCCAGATCAACGCCCTCACTACATACTACAACTACAAATCTTTAAAACACAAAATAAATTAACAGGGCTCTATGAGCCCTGACATTCAGTTGTCAGACAACATTTTAGGGTTCTTAGATCAGTTTTAAAAAATCCATTTTCGTGCATGTAAATGTTATAGATCTATGATCTAACAACCCAAATCACTAAAAGACATCCTCTAACACATATCTAACCAATCACTAACAACATTAACACAAAATTTTAAGGGTTTTGAATTTCAAGGTTTATACCTCATTCATGCTTTGATCATGATTCTGATCATAGATGTTTGTTCTTGGCTTGCTAGAGATTGAATTACCTAATAATTTCATGCATCTAGAGAGAAAAAATGTTGGTTGAGTGCTTGCAGACAAATGGGGCTAAAAATGTGACTTTTCTCTCTTTAATTCTACATATATATATATATATATATATATATATATATATATATATATATATATATATATATATATGGTGCAATGTATTTTGGTTGATAAGGTGGCTGAGTGCTGTGATATTTAGCATATGGAGTATATAAAGTTGATCACCAACTCAACATTAGGCTAGATTTGCAAGTAACCTTCAATAATGCAACAAAGGGCATTTTAGACATTTAGCTTCCATTTTTAAGGGCTTTCTAGTAACTTGCTACAACCCTTAGGGTTTAACCCTAAAGTTTTAAAAACTATTTTTTTAATTAAGTTTAAAAATTAGAAAATTAAGATTTCTAAATTATAATTAGGGTTTCCTAATTATATTAAAGATTTCCTAATCACATTGGGCTTGTTAATTAGGATCAAAGTTTTCTAATTAACATTAAAATTATTAAATTAATAATTATGTTTTCCCTAATTATAGATTAGGGTTTCTAATTCAAAAATTAGGATTTTCTAACTAATCAATTAAGGTTATCCCTAATTAGGTTTGTAATTAATACACTTAAGCCTTTAAGCCCCTAAATTAGGGTTTTCATATTCTGAATTAGGGTTTCAAATTCTTGGGACTAAAATTTGGGTTTCTAGAGCCGGTATTAGGGTTTCTTATCATTCGTTAAGGTTTTCTAACTGAACGTCGATGTTCTTAAAATATTATTAGGGTTCGGACACTTATATAATTTATCTGGTCAACCCTTGACCCTTAACCATAGTCTGTACACATATAATACCATATACACAGAACATTTGCACTTATGCGCTCAATACTGCAAGCCTTCACCAAAAATTTTTAAAATCACAAAATTCCTTCCCAGAAATGTCAAATCCATTCACTTATTTTCTGTCTAAGTTTATTTTTAACCTTAATTCAATATTTTAAGATTTTAATAAATATCAAAATTCTCGGGTTGTCACAAACTCTCCGTCTATCAAAACTCCTCCCATCATTTATCCGGAAGACAAAACCGCTATGTGCAACGACCGGTCCCTTTGGCAGGTATATCATCGTCAGTAAAAGATATCACATTGTTGTTAAAAATGTGATCCACCAGATGTTGGAATTTTTCAACATCTATTGACTTAGGTAGTTAGGCTTCTTCCAAAACCCTGAGCAATACCTTCTTGTGATCTTCGGAAGAGAAAGCTAGGTCCAGTATGGAAATTTGATGTGGAGCTTCTCTTAAGCTTAAAACAACCTTGGCTTCATTATGGCCCATAGTACAGAGGAATTCTTCCACTTTTTCCATGGGAATCTTCCCCTTTGTCTTGATGGTAGGTTTCATCACCCGTTGGTGAAGATACAGTGGATTATCCTTCGACACTACAGCAATTATGTGAGATGTGGATCCTTCAACCCCTCCATAATTCCATAAAATTTATGTAGCCTGGCAACATGATATTGTGGTCTGAATGGCAAGATAATTGGTGTTGGTGCAACCACTTTCAAAGGATTGTGAACACCTTTGAGTTGAATTGGTTGGATTGCATGTGAGGGGGTAGCTGAGTCTGTCTCAGAAGATATAACTGCTACGACTTCCTTCCATTTCATAGGAAATGTGTCCCCACTCTCGAGTAGCACAGTGTCATCGTCTGCCAGCTGTAGGACACCGCTATCAATTAAATTCTGAATCAGGTGGCGGAGTGCCCATCATTTTTTCGTGGTGCGACCGCGAAAATGGGAGTGATATTGACATACTCCATTAGAATTGAACCGTCCTGAATGAGGGTTAATTGGAGGAAACAATGTTATGATCCTTCCTTCATTGATCAGCATCTAAAATATTTCCTCCATTGGTTGGCCAAGGTACGTAAATTCCCTCTTGTTGGCAAAATCTCGACGGGCCTTGGCATTTGCTCTTTTTGCAATTTTATCCTCCAGTGTTTCACGTTCTAGAGATAATGATAGAGTATTCATAACAAAAGAAAGGAGACTAGCATGCTCTTGGTTAAATGATTGGCGTGTAACTTGGTGTTGATGAACCACCAATTCTGCCAATTGTTCAACTTGCTCAGAAAGAGCCTTCATTTTCTGTTCCATCGAAAACAGGAACTGAGCAAAATCTCATTTGTCAGCACTATCCTTGTTGGTTTGTGAGTATCCAGCATGATTGGAACTATTTCCACTACTCCAATTAATCATATTAACCTCCTCTTCTTTATGTTGAGGAAGAGGGTTGTCTTGCACATGGGGTTGGTCAGGTGTAGCTACCATGATCTCACCATTATCAATCAAATCTTGGATCCTTTGCTTCAAGGCCCAATAATCTTGAGTATCATGTCCTGGAGCTCCAGCATGATAAGCACATTTCTGACTAGTATTGAAACCATTCCTATTCGGGTTGGCTGGTGGAAGAAGATGAGTAATTTTCTTCTGAGTGGTCAGAAGATTGAGATATATTCTCGAGTGAGTCCCCTAAGGGTGTGAACACTCGAGTGTGTCTGACTTCTCCATTCTTTAGCAACGATGGGTTCGAAGACTATGCTTGAAAGGGGGAGTAATTTCTCCTCTAGATAGGCATATTCTGACTGCATTTCTGACCTTGTAGTATCAAGGAAACATCTTCCTCTTTCTTTTTATGGACCCTTTAGGGGTTGTTTCCATAATTTCCAGATTGGATGTGCTCAGCAACAGCTTTAAGGGCAGCTAGGTCTTGAATCTTTCCTGACTTCAATCCCATCTTAGCCATCTCCCCATGTTTAATCATTTCAGAGAATGGTTTGCCAATACCAGCTAAGACTCTTTCATAGAAAGGAGCTTCTTGTATGTTTATGAAGGTCATCACAATCTTTGACTCATTCATAGAGGGAATAACTTGAGCAACAAGGCGCCTCCACTTTTAAGCATACTCTCTTAAAGATTCATTGGTTTATTTCTTGACTTTAGTGATTTGGTACCGGTCAGGAGCCATCTGAGATTGGAAGTTGTTCTGAGTGAGGAAGGCATGAGCTAGCTCCTCCCAGCTATGTATCTTGGAGTTGTCCAATCTAGTATACCACAATCGGGCTTCTCCAATTAAACTTTTCTGGAACAGCTGTATCCTAAGCTTCTCATCCTTGGCATAAGATCCGAGTTCTCCAATGAATACCTTTAAATATGTGTAAGGGTCTCTTAACCCATCATACTTTTCAAAGTAAGGAGCCTTAAACTTCTCTGGATAATGCACACCAGGGAATATACAAAGGTCAGCATATGAAACACTCCCATGTGCTCTAATTCCTTTGATAGAACGAATGGTCTCTTCCATTTGAAGGACTTTCTTTCTGATATCACTGGTGTCTAGGTCTTCCTTGAGATAGGTGGTATCATGAATTTTGTTAGTTTTGTCCACCTGAGAATTAGATATGGGAGCTTCTTTGTCCGTACCTTGTATTCCTCCATGTGCAGAGGATTCAGTATGTATGGGTATCCTTGTACCCTGAGTAGATTGGTGTAGTTCTTTAAGCAGAACAACCAAATCTGTAATTTGTTTACTTAATCCGTCAAATTCTTCACGAGAGACAGGATTAGGACTAGTCTGGTCAGATGAAGACATAATTGGCTGTAGGCTCGTGGCCTTTTTGAACTTTGAATGGGTAATAGGTCCAATTGTTTCCCTGCGAAAAACTGACGTAGTTTAGTTTTAGAGAATGTATAAATGTTTACATGCTATGTGATATATCCATTTTAGGAATATTATCCTGCAAAATGGATGTTAGCTGTTTGTATGACAAGATATCATGTTAAACTTTTAAATATACATGTACACATATTTCCTCATATTTCCCATTACATGGAGATCAATATGGAATGAAATTACAAGTAATTGACTTTACGAGTAATTTGAAATGGGGAAATATGAAGAGACTTTTCTCCGTGTTTGGTTTATCAGAGGTTGACCTATCTTAGGCTACTATCACGGCTTTTTTGCATGAAGGTTCCCAGATCATCGCAATTTACTCGACGGGAATTTAATCCGGTCTTTTAAATAGAGCGAATATGGGTGGTGCCTTTCCTGAGCCTCGTTGGGATTAGTCTTCCTACGAATCCAGTAATCAAACACCGACAAGATAGCCTCCTGAAAGAGGAACCACACAACATACATTCACATTCAACGTGTCTCACCGTATAAAAATGATGGCATTTGTAAAGCACTAATATCACAAGCAGATATAGTGTAAAGCATTAAATACAATAAGTAAATGCATTCGTACACATCCATCAAATGTAAATGCAACATCCACACACAAGCATATAACAGTTTGAAAAGCTTGTAATAGCGGCTTAAGTCCTCTTAATGAATGTCCCCAGCAGAGTCGCCACCTGTCGACGTCGGGATTTTTATTTGTCCCTTTTCTGTTCTTGTCTTTCGGTGTTCTCATGTTAGGTGAGATTTGTTTTAAAAAATAAGTTGTGAAAAGGTCCAACATGTATATGTCGATGAGTGGACTGTAAGAGTCGCCAGTTGATTTTTAAAATTGTTGTACCAACACAACCGAGAAAAGATTTGCACATTGAACTAGTTAGGTGACACTACTTAACGGGTCTGTGAAACCGAGATTCGATAGGGTCCGGGGACGTGATTATGCGGAGGGAAGGTGTTCGGCACCCCCTGACATCCGTGTTGCCACGGTAACCACCACTTTTCAATTAAATTGTTATATTAATGTGTGTGTGTGTGTGTGTGTGTGGATCAATGTGCAATTATCTGGAAGTAGTGTTATGGCTCGTTCGCACCTATATACAAAGGGTTTGAATTTTTGTATAAAATTCAATTTTAACAAGATATAGCAATGATATTTTGTAAAAAGAGGTTCTTCAAACCCTTATGCTCAATCGTAATTGAGGCCTTTGATACTTACATTTTAATATTAAATGTTCGGCTAGATTGTTTTTATTTTCGAGATGCGAAGCATCTTCGAGAAAAAAATATACAAAGCAATGCCAAACTCCTTATGGGCATGAGAGTCATCTAAGAAAATTCAAACACCGTGAATAATTTACAAGCTGGTCACAGCTGAAAATATCCATCACGGAACCGAATCTAGATTCAGAAAACTGAATCTGTAATCACATGATTCCTAAGCTCACATGATGCCACAATTTATATAAAAGTTGTAAGCAGTTATTTATATATAAAAGCTGTATATATATATATATATATATATATATATATATATATATATATATATATATATATATATATATACGATCAACCACCACGAAGAACCTCTATAGGGGATCAAAAATATAAATAATGCAATAAAGCGATCAACCGCCTTGAAGTAAACTCCAGGCGGGATATAATGTAAATATATATATATATATATATATATATATATATATATATATATATATATATATATAAATTATTGTTGAACTCTGTTCGATGAGCCTGGATTTTACATCTGGTGCTTTTACCGCTTTTATACATACATACATACATACATACATACATACATATATATATATATATATATATCAATCGAGTTATGCCTCGATTGAGCCTGGATTTTACATCCGGGGCGTTTATATAAAATCCAGGCTCAATCGAGGCATAACTCGATTGAAAAGATATATATATATATATATATATATATATATATATATATATATATATATATATATATATACAAAAAGAAATAAAAGCCACGGACCGAATTTCGGGCATACACACGCGACACGACTCTCAACGTGAAGAAATGTGTGTACACAGTAGTGGAGAAAGGCTTTAGAAAGTGTAAGAAGGCTTACAGTAGACTGCCAAAGAAGACTTCAATAACTTTAAATGGATGAACACTAGGCTCCAGCTGGTAAAATATAGCAAAGTATAAGCTCACAAGTGTTTAGAAATGAGACAGCACTCGGTTTATAGTGTGTACAAAGCAAATTAGATAGGGCTTCCTCGCCTTTTTTCCTTTCAAAATGGCTGCCCCAAGCCCTCTATTTATTGAGGGGGGAGCCGCATGTGTACCTACGGCAGCCCGGGTTGCCCCGGGCTCCGCAGGTCCCACCGTCTCGAAGTACGTGCACTATTATCCGCTCGAACCTTCATAGCTTTCAATTCGGGCATCTGATTGAGGCGTATAATACCTTTTCGAAATGTTGTTGTCGAGAGCTACACAATGACATGGGATAGGAGGTTGTACGAAGTCAGGAAGATAGGGCCATGCCTAGATCTTCGGGTCTTCAAATTCAATCCGGTGTGCTGTCTTGTGTAGTAGTCACTCGGAATTTTGAGCTATGGTTCTTGTAGAACATTCTGGTGTAGAATGTATGTTTAGATGTTTGTTGAGACGACACTATATGGGATTGAAGTGGGAAAATAACAATTTTTCCCCTCACCGAGGTTATCTTCGGTTTGGCCTGATTTAGCAGTCGTTGCTCAGGGTTATCTCTGAGATTGGGCTGCTGCAAGTGTTGATCATCTTCAGGGTTATCTCTAAGGTGTTCCTGACCTCCCGGGGTTATCTCCGGGCTTGGGGAATGAGTGCCTCGGGGCTATCACCAAGTGTTGAAGCTGACGGCTAGAAGCGAAAAGGAGAATTTTTGGGGTTATCTCCGAAACTGCAACTGCATTCCTCGGGGTTTTCTCCGAGGTTGGATTGAAGATCCCTGGGTTTTCTCCGGGATTGGGACTGAATATCTCGGGGTTGTCTCCGAGATGGCAAATTTTTCCGGTGTTATCTCTGGAATTGTGACCGCGGTCCTCGGGGTTATCTCCGAGGTTGAAATTGAAGATCCCGGGGTTATCTTCGAGATTATGATGGAATATCTTGGGGTTGTCTCTGAGATGGCACAGAGTGAGTATCCCAGGGTTGTCTCCGGGACTGAGTTGAGCTGTCCTCCAGGGTTATCTATGAAAGACGATTCAACCCTCCTGCAATGTTAGTAACATGAATGCAAAATTTCGAGTGTCTACAGTCTTGTTTCAAAGTTAGGTGTGCAGCATGTTTTCAAAATAAGGCATTTGTAGGTAAGTTTTTCAGAAGTGGTGTGCTACCACTTCCCTATAAATAGGTTGCTTAGTTAAACAATGAAACTCACACCAGAATCAGAAAATTTTCTCTCTATAATTTTGAGCATATTTCTTGTGAGTATAAGGATAATTTGAGTGTAGCTTTTTGTGCAAGATTTTCTCATAATAATATCCGATATTCCAGTCAAATCCAGTTTCTACTAAGGTAAAGGATATTATTATTTTTTCGTAAAGGTGGTTATTTTCTTTCGATACTCGTAAATGATATTATTTCCTTCCATATTCGTAAGAGATATCATTTTCTTTCATACTCTATATTACGTAAGCGATATTATTTCATCCCGTATTACAAAATTTAAACTTATTATGGTAAATATTGCTTCTATAATTCTTGAAATGATTAGAAATTTCGCTTCATCTAATATCATTTCATTGAAATATTGGTCTGAATTTTCTTATTAAATATGAAACTTTTCATGTCTGGGTACTGTTCATGGACACTGCTCATACGGTACTGTTCATATATACGCTACTATTCACGAGTACTGTTCACAAAAAAAATTTATTTTTCCAAGTTATCTGTTGTGACCCTTATTCTTTAAATTGAATCCATGTTATGGTGTCACTTGATTCATTCTTATTATCATTATCATAATTCTCAAACTTAAATTATGTTGAAAGTTATCTTTGGCCCGTAGTGCAAAAAGATGAATTGTTGATTGATGAATATCTTTGACCTATAGTGCAAAGATGAGCTTTTGATTGATATTTTTGGCCCATAGTGCAAAGATGGGCATGTGTTTGGTATAATCATGACCACTGGTGATACAAACGATTATCTTTGGCCAATAGTGCATTGATAATTCGTTGATTGAAAATAAATATTGATTAATGTTATAGGGATAAAATATTGATGATGGACTTTTAAATCATGGAAGATAGTAGACATCATGCTCTACTTGACTCTTCTAATGGATTATTATTTTCACTACAGTTGTTGATCTAAAACTTATTTTTTATTGTATTCTACAAGATTTTTTCTTGTTGAGGACTAAGGATAATTTTATCCTGCATTATCTTAGTCATAATATTCTTTACTGGGCTAGTTGAGCTCATCCTTTTCCTTTTTGTTCCATTTTTCTTCTTAGGAGGCGAGAATATAGCTGGGACTAGTCGAGGTGTGGGGTGATAGTTCAAGACAGTTATTATAGCAGCCCTCACTATTTTGTAAAATTATTTATCAATAATTGTAATGAAGACTATATTTGAGTTTGGATATTGTCTACAAGACAATATTTGTATTAAAACTCACAGCATATGTGTTGTCATATTTTGTACGACAATTATAATAATGAAGTTTGTAGTTTTTTTTGCACCATGTATTTGGCGACTCAGAATGGGTTGTGTGGACCTATTTTGGGGGCGTCGCATTTCTCCAAAGGTTCTACTCCTCATACTTAATTTTTCTTTCTTGCACTTCCATCACATGTCTTCTTCTTAGGACAATTCTTAGAGTGATGACCTTTTTCTCTGCACGAAAAACATCCTCCTTTCTTAGGTTTGGGACAATTGGGAGATATGTGTCCTCCTTGTCTGCAATTATAACACGCATGCTTACCCTTCATACATTCCCCAAAATGCTTCTTTCCGCAGTGAATACATGCCTTCTTCTTAGGCTGTGAATCCCTTGAGTTGTCGTCACTGTCATTGTTCCGTTTCCTTTTATCATTCTTCCCCTCTTTCTTCTTTCTTAAAGTTTCAGACGATACATTGCACTTGGCTCTCCTCCCATCGACTTGTGCCTTCAGCTCATTTCGTTCTTTAGTTATCTCTCTTAGTGCCCTTATCAACTGGTCATTTAGTAATCTTTTCGCATTCCACATTTCCTCAAGGAAAAACACTTTATTCCTCAAATCTTGAACTTCCCCTGATGCTTGACCATCTACGGCCACTACACTGCTTTCTTCTCCATCTTTTGTCTCTATTTCTGGTCCTACTTTAGCTTCTTTAGAATCTACTTCATCCTCTTCATTCAACTCCATCTCGGGGTACTCGTCATGATCGCTTCCTAGATTTACTACAGGTACTTCCTTAGGAACTTTCTCAACTGCCCTTTCTTCTTTAAAATTCTTCTCTGATTCACCTACCATTTCACCTTGAGCTACCACCTCGGCTATTGGCACTGGTGCACACTTGAGTTTCTCTAATCTTATCATCTCCTGACATATTACAACCAACAAATTTCATTAATATCTCCCAATAAAACCTACATTCATTATATGGAATGAAAATATATTTCATAATATTACTAATTCTCCAAGAAAACTCTACATGAGTTTTATCTCCTTCTATTCCTTAATCTCGTCATCTACTGGCATCCTTCAATTAGTTTTAAACAACTTGATTAATACCTTACCAGTAAACACAATCCATAAACAATAAGAGTCCACACATCTTACTATTGATGAATTTTCTTAATCCATCACTTAGAACTCTAAATGAGTTTTGTAACAACCCGATATTTTTTGCATAAATAAATAAGAAATTTTGCGTTTAATTTTTTTTTTATATTAAGGATGAGGATTTGTACAAGATATTGTGTATATGTATTTATATGGTAAATAAAAATATAGTTATTTACATAAATATTTACAAGTAATTTTATTTTAGAATTATGGATTATTATAGAGTATATTCTAATAATAATTAAATTATGGTAGAAATGTTTTATTAATTATTTTCCATAAAAATATAAGCATATATTATTTAAATAATATATGAAGTGACTTTTTTTGAATAATTATAATAATTATTTTATTATATGAATTTTAGTACAAGTTATTAAGTGAATTATTTTACCTTAATTATTAAGGTTAAATATGAAGAATAAATCAGATATGGAATCCAAACTCTAATTTTGGATTATTATCAAGGTATGAGAATAATAATATAATATTAATTATATTTTGATTTTTCAATGCTATAAATATGTACTGTATATATGTATTGATGACGATTGGTCAATTATGGTGTATACTGACTCAAACCCTAGCATTAATTTGTTTAACCCTGTTTTTTTTAAATGAGAAATTTAAGACTGTTATATAACTGTGTTATATGATTTATGTTATGTATTATTTCATGTTATGCTAATTAGGAAACCCTAATTGTAAATTTAAAACCCTAGTTTAGATTTGAATTTCTAATAATAAGAAACCCTAATTACGTTTTAGTGACCCTAATTTTCAAAATCCTAATTGTTATATTAGGAAGGTTAATTATATTAGTGTTATTAAACCCTAATATGCATGTATAATTAAAACCCTAAGCTAATTAACAAAAACCTAATTATAAATTTAAAGAAACTAGTTTGTTTTATTTTAAACCCTAATTGTAAAACCTAGAAATTCTTTTGTGCTAGATAACCTTAGGGTTAAACCCTAAGGGTCAAACCCTAAGGGTTTGTATCAAATGACCAATCTAGAAATAAAATTTATATGGGAATGACCAAAAAGCCCTTTTGTCACATTTTTATGTTTGCTTGCAAATCTATACAAGATGAGAGTTGGTGACCAACTCATACCAACTTCATGTGACTCAAAATGGACAGCACACAACCCTAGCTCAGCCATTCATGCATTTAATTTGTATATAAATAGATTGAAGGAGAGAGAAAATGCATTTGTTTACTAAAAAATTGCACAACACCTAACCAAGACTTCCTCTCACAAAGAACCACGAAATTTGTAAGTTTTATAGTCCCAAAACACAGCCCCATGTTCACCATAAACAAATCAGCAACACAAAATCAGAAATTTATCAAAGAAAGGTAAAAAACCCTAGCTTTAATTTCTGTCCAAAATTTGTGTTAGATGTTATGATTAAGTGTTAGAATATGTTATTTATGTTGTCTAATGTTGATCTGGGTTGCTAGATGTTAGATCCATAACACCTAGAGGCTCAGATTTAAGTTTTAAAGAAATCTAGAAATTTTTTTTTTGAGGTCTGACAATGAATGCCAGGCCTTATAAATCATTGCTCGTTTGTTGTTTGTGTTGTTCTAAAAGCTTCAATATGTAGCCTGGTATATGGTCTTTAAGATGCAAGTGGTGGAATAGCCATTTGATGTCTAAAATCAAAGATATTTAAGGTCAAATCCCATTGACCGACGTTGACTGCACGAAATTCTGGGCAGCCCAGAACCTAAAAATCATGTTTGACCGTTTTTTTGAACAGCCCAAATCTTTGTGTTGTTAGACGTTTTAGTTTGATTGTTGTATCTAGCTTGTATTCTTGTATATGAACTCTAATATTATGCCTTATAATATCCTAATCATCAAACTGTGTGATTATAGTGGACGGTCAAACCAGGCCAAACGATCATGGAAGTTGTTTTCTGGGTAACCCAGAAAACACTTGACCATGTCGTATGACATGGTTTGACCAGTGCGAATCTGCTTGATAGGTTGTTGTTTTAGTGTTCTACTGTGATATAACCCTTCCTTGTCATGTTGGCTACATACTGAATTCATTACATCACTAAAAGATTGCACGGATTTCAAGTTGTGGAAGCCCAAAAGTGTATGCTCGAACTGTTCTTCATTTCTGGGTCATTTCTGGGTAACCCAGAAATGAAGAACAACATCTGACAACACTTTTGGAGGCTCAGATCTCCTTGGTTATAGGTGTTATGAATATTTTTGTTGCTGGATCTTGTAGTCTTACAGTAACACTACACGATCTGATTGACAAATAGCCCAGAAACACATCACACACGAATTTAATCTCGGTCAAAGTAGCTTGCCCGGTCTCTGACTTGATTTCTGGGTTTTTGCTTGAAGAACACCAAGAACACCTATAGCGACAGAACCGTCGCTATAGGTGGCCTTTAGCGACAGACAGTAGATTATTTTTCGAAAACTAATTAAAAAAAATAGTTTTTAATTATTAAAAATACAAAATAAATTATTAAAAATTATTTTAAATTCTAAAAATTAGTTTTTAATTATTTTAAATATATTTCATAAATAGTTAATATTTTTTAAATATTAAAAGTATTTAATTTATTTAATTATAATATTAAATAAATTATTTAAAAATAATATTAATATTTGAAAAAAATCATTAAAAACTATATTATGATATAAGAAAATATTTTAAGTTATTTTTAATAACTTTTAATATTTTGTGATAAATTTCATTAATAAATTGATATTAATGGTAATTAATTTATGTACTAAATGAATTAAATAAATTAATTAAAAATAATTTTATTATATTAAAAATCATTTTTAAATAATAATAAGGTATTTAAAAATATTTTAAGTTATAAAATATAACTTTTAATATTTAAAGATAAATTTCATTAATTAATTATTATTAATGATATTAAAGTTATTTAATAATTTAGTTTAAAAATAATTTTAATATTATAAAAATCATTTTAAATCAAAATAAAGTGTTTAAAAATATTTTAAGTTATAAAATATAACTTTTAATATTTAAAGGATAATTTCATTAATAAATTAATATTAATGATTATTAACTTATTATTAAAAATAGTAATTTCATTTAGTAATTATATTAAATAAATAGTTTAAAAATGGTTTTATTAATTTAAAAATTATTTAAAAGGATATAAATGAATTAAAAATATTTTAAGTTATGAATAATGACTTTTAATATTTTGATAAATAGAACATTAATACCTTAATATTAATGGTAATTATTTAGAAATGATTTGAAATGTTTTAAAAATTATTTAAGGGTAATATTAATAAAAAATATTTTGAGTTATTATAAATAACTTTAATATTTTAGAAATGCTTTCATTAATAGTTTAAAATTAATTAGATATTATTGATAATAGAATTATTTAGTATTTAAATCATTTAATAATGATTCCGAGGTTTGAAAATTCATGATAAATAATATTAAATGTTTAAAAACTATTATAAGTCATTTAAAAATAATATAACTGATATTAAGTTACAGTGCAGAGTCTTAGACTCGATAATTATCCGATAAAGTTGTCGGTACACCGACATGTTTCAGAAATTGATCTGGACTTAGATAATGTGATTAGATAAGTGATTATTTGTGATTCAATGGTTGTTAAACCTATGTGCCAATGTGATTAGGGAATGTGTTGAATGCAATAAGCAGTATTATATGATATGATATGTTATTCTAATCAGACAAATGATCTATTTAATGATAGGGCTTGATAGAAAAGATAAATCTAAGTTGTGTAAGCAGCAGACAAGGCAAGTATCTAACTCTTTGCATTTACTTTATGCAACGGACATGCGTAAGATAATATCTGAATTGGTCATTTCAATTGTTCAAATATTTCAACCTTTGTATATACTTATACAATGATTCTGTATAAGTAAGTCATTAAACTATAATTGTTGTACAAGTTCCTTTATTCTGTTATTATTGATCAAATTATATATTCTGATCGTTAATTTCTAAAACATGGTTATACAAGTGTCCCCACGTGGATAATCATTATATTTTATCACATGTTGATACATACTTATTGGTGTTCAGTATGTATAAGTTGAATTAAAAGTCGTCTAAGCTATTTGATCCAGCTAGACATATATTTAAAGTTGTTATTGAACAAGATAAAACTTTATCCAACTAAATTGTTTTGGTTTGGATTCAAGACTGGTATGAACATCCCAAATATGGGAAACTTTTATGCGCCTAAGGCGGGAATGCTGGACGAAAATATCGTCATTTAATGTAGTATTGATCAATATAGGGCATAACGGGCTGATCACCCCCCGTGCCCATAAGTAATGACAGTTTACAGATGAAGTTCTGCTTAACCTTTTCGAAAATAGAAAATAATGTTCATTGTTTGTCAACTGATCCTCATTTATAGTCAGTACGTAGTTTCAAAAATTCAAAATCGAAATGATATGTTGTTTATTATCGGTTTAGTTTACTTTACAACCGTTGATTCGTTGTAGAAGTATCGTTCAAAGAAAATATTTAATTCGTTCAGCTAATTATTATTGTTGCTATTACTTGCTGGGCACTCAAATGCTCATCCTTGCTTAAATTTAAATATTTTCAACTAAAGGTGAACAACATGGAGGCTCTTCTAAGAACAAAGGGAAAGGGAAGGTCGCTGAATGAATGATAAGGCTATCTTATATAATAACTAGACTTTATTAGGGTAATGATGATATATATTAATGAAATGAATGTTTGAAGGTTTCGTACTTTGGATTGAAAACTCTGATAATATGTAAATTAAATTTGATAATCTATATTATTGTTATTATTATTATTAGTATTATTCCGCTCATAAAAATGGTATCGTGAAGTACTGAGTTCGGGTTTTAAGTACCCAAATTTGGGGGCGTCACAAGTTTTCTCTATCATTCTTATGATTATATGCCTAAGGCTTTTTCCCCTACCTAAGGTTTATAACCTACAGCTTTGATACCAACTTGTGACGCCCCCAAATCCAGGTTCTCTAACTTCAGATTCAGTGCTCACGATCCATCATAAGCATTATATAAACTATTGGGAAATAATAAACATACATTGTTCATTATAATATAGTTTCATAACATAATCCCAAGGTCTTCTTTACCTTAACTTAAACACACCTTTAATATTACAAAAGGTTTATATAGTTACACCATCGTTATCCCAGGTTAACTAACCTTAACCTTTCATGTCTATTAATACAAAAGACTTAAACAAAATTATAATATAATAATCATTTAACAACGTGATACTACTCGGTCGCCTTCGCTTTGCCTTTGTCCTTATTATCACCTTCTGTTATCTCGACTTTAGCTGAAATATTTTATTTAAGCAAGGGTGAGCAACGAGTTTGCTCCGCAAGTTAAAGCGTACAATAAAAGGTATAGAAGAATTTAAATTTCTATAATTTCAACGATATTCGAACTATTTCAAAATAGCTGAATAATAAATCATTTGCAACAACAAGGGTTTTCTTTACTTTCATACTGAATAACATTCCAAGGATGAAAGAGTAAAATTCTACCAAAGGTTCAATAATATAAAATTGATTAAGAAGAATTATCAATACTATAATAATATTCAACAAAGTGGGATATTCCCAGATTTCATGCTGAGTGATCAGAAATGGATCAAGAACTACTCGAGGAATCATCAGTAATTAAAGCTGAATTACCTCAAGAATATAAATTAGTTATAAAACTAATTATACTCTTTTGCAGGTATATGAAGTGATCAGCTCCATTGTACCATATATTATGCATAATACTCAACATAGCGCGCAAGGGTCATTTTATGACAATAAAGTTCCCCCATTTATAAAGGTTGTTCTTCTCAGTCTTACATCATGAGTCCGTATCGCCACAATATTGTTTGGATTGCTTTCAAAGAAATACTATGATTTCAACATATAATATCAATATTAATCTAGCCGAAATCACTGGCATAGATCTTCCAACAATAAATCAGTTCATAATAAATAGAACGTTTCATGCTTTAACAAATATTAGTCTAGCCAAAACAAATAGCTGAGGCATGGCTCGTAAATAGTTCCAATAATAGAACAAGAATCAATTGCACTATGTGCGAATAACAATAATCATTATAGATGTGAATAACCAACAAGAATTATTCATTAACATGCTAAAAAAATAATAACTCGAGTTTGAGTTAAAGAACTTGCATGATCGTCGAGCTACGGCTAACTAGCTTTAATTAAAACTCTTTGAATGACCTAGCATTGACAATGTTGGTCTACTAATTAGTACTGCATATAATTGTACGTCTATACGCTTACCTATGCTATTATCTAGCAAATAATTCAATCACAATGTACACATAGTATAATATACCATCATTAATCCTATAAGATATTTAATAAATCTTAAGTTAATGATTTTATAAATTTATAAGGTCTTTCTTAAGTAATAAACACTTATTAGATCCTTAAACAATGTATTATAATTGTTTAATTAATGAGTCATTTAAATTATCTTTATTTATTAACTCTATCTTCATTTAATTACCATTTAATATTAGTTAAATAGTTATCAATTAATTACATTTAGTTATTATTTAATAAATAATAGCTAATTACATCTACTTATTATTTAATGTTAATTAAATATTGAATAATTAACATTATTCGTCTTTAATTGTTATTTAATATTAAGTAAGTAATAATTAATTAATCATTTATCCTTGAATAATAAAAAATTTATTTACTTCATAAATCTTAATTATTCTTTCTTATTAACTAAAGAATACTTAATTATTATTTGTTCTTATTAATTAATTAATTAATTAATTATCCCTGAATAATAAATAATTAATTTACTTCATAAATCTTTAATTATTCTTTCTTATTAACGTATGAATAATTAATTATCATTTGTTCTTATTTATTATTTAATTATCCTTGAATAATAAATAATTAATTTACATCATAATTGTTTAATTATTTTTTCTTAATAACTTAAGAATAATTAATTATCATTTATTCTTATTTATTATTTAATTAATTATTTATTTATCCTTGAATAATAAATAATTAATTTACTTAAGTCTTTAATTTTTTTTATTAATATAAGAATAATTAATTATCATTTATTCGTATTTATTATTAAATATTAACTAAATAATAAATAATTACTTTATAAATTTTATGTCAATGTAAGTAAGTAATTACATTATTACATAATCTTACTTAAGCATTCTTTAATCATTATTTAATATTAATCAATGGTTTAACCCTATTTATTATTTAATTTTAGTTAAATAATCAATAGTTACTTTATTATTACTAACTCTACTTAATTATCACCCAATATTGCTTAGATAATAATTAAATAAGTAATTACATTCAAATTTCATGTAATTAGTTTAATAATCCATTAATTGCATTACAAATTATAAATTAGTAAGTTTTAAAGTCATTTAAATGGGTTTAAACCACTAATTACTTAATAATTAGCTAACTGCCAAGAAAAATTTTGGATTAAATATCTTAATATTCTTCAAAATTTAAGAAAAATTTGGATCCATGAACCACCACCGGAACCGGCCGGAAAGTGGTCGAACCGGTCGACGAAAGTTCCGGTCGGTTCGGTTCCCGCTGAACCGACAGTAGCTTTTTAGGATTTTTTTGATTTTTTTCCAGATTAGGGGTCCTTCACTAAAACTTGAATTTAATTAAATAGAATAAGTCTTAACAATAATTCAATGTTTATATTTAATTGGGACATTGTATGGTGGAAGGATTGAATTGTATGGTACTATTTACTCAAAGGTTCTTTTATGATTAATGTTGAAATCAATATTATCTGAAAAGTCGTTAATCGCAAAGGAGGCTCATCCTTATTGTAGAATAAATATTATTTGTAAGACCCCAACTTTTATGAATAAAGATTAATTTCTCTAAATATCATTTTGAATATTATAATGTGGATTTGTTATAATGTTATAGTTGTGGGTAATATTTATAAATTTTGAAAAGTAAGCAAGTTGTTATAAAATATTCGATTGGTCAGGAATATTCGTTTTATCAGGAAATATTAGTACGACAACACAATCATTGGTGGACTCCACAACAGAATTTTGTTGTCGGAGTTAGAAAACGACAGGAATAACTTTTTATAAAAATAACGGCAAAAGTTTTACCGTTAACTGTTGAAATACCCGGTGATAAAAATACAGTAATACGCGTGGTTGAATAGTAGGACACGGTATTGTACAGTATCTTTGATTATTGATTCTTACGTGATAAGTCACTCAGTTTTATACAATTATTGCCACATTAATTGTTGCATAGTATCTCACGTTATTGATATAATTATTGTCACAATATTTTATATTATTAAATCAATAATTGAGGCGACAAAGTTATTCATATTATTATTTGTATTATTGACGATATCTAGAAAGTTCTGTTGAGAAAATGGGTTTGGTCACCTAATTGCGCGCCAATAGGGAGAAATCCTTATCGGAAAGCTCCATCTTTCTTGGGAATGATCTGGTTGGTAATATTGTGAGTTATAATATTAATGATGAATGCTATTAAAAATGTGTTTTGTGAAGCCAAGTGAATTGAAATAAATAGAGGGGTATTTTATGAAATATTTATTGTAAATTTGGCTTATTATATGATCCCCCACTTACTCATTTCAAAATAATCGGTAGAAAGTTATCTCAGTTTTTCTTATTACTTATATATATATATATATATATATATATATATATATATATATATATATATATATATTAGTTTTGTTTTTTATGAAAAATAGAATATATTTTATTTTATTTGCATAGTACTGCATAGTATTGCATATTACTGTATATTGTGTGCATAGTGCTGCATAGTAAAATTAAATTTTTTTTAAAACGAATTCAGCCGAACGCCCGTGAATTCCTTTCTCAAGGCACTCGTGATTTTTTATTTTCAAATAGTATCATTCCATTCTCTTATAAATAGGATGCTTAGTTTAGAATTGAAAATCACACCAGAATCAGAGAATTCTTCTTCTATAATATTGAGCGTATTTCTTTAGAGTTTAAGGAAGCTTTGAGTGTAGAAAATAGTGCAAGTTTTCTTTGAGAATATCACCGCTATACCAGTCAGAAGTACTTTCTTTTTAAGTTAAGGGATGTTATTTTTGTTGAATATTCATATGAAATAATATTTTCTTCCATACTCTGTAGTATGTAAGTAATATTATTTCATTTTGTATTCCTAATTCTACACTCATGTTGATAAGTTTTGCTTCTATACTCCGTGAAATTAGTAGAATATACTAGAAATTTACGCTTCATCTAGTATCTTTTTACGGGAATATTTTTCTAGACATTCTTGTTAAATTTTAATCTTTTCATGCCGGGGTATTATTCACAAAATACTATTCACGGGGTACTATTCACCCAGGTACTATTCACCCCAAAAATTGATTTCTTTTCAGTCCAAATGATTTTTGATACATGGATATTATTCTTGAATTTTACTCCACAAAGCAGTTATCATGTTGTTAATTTGGACATTTTTAAACTCTGGATAAAATAAAAATCTTTAATATTTATCCTTGAATTCGTTTGATTGAATTCTTATATCATTGTCATCATCACCATGCTTATATTGTGATGAAAGTCATCTTTAGCCCGTAGTGCATAGATGGAATGTTGATTGGTATGATTATGATCAGGGATTATTCGGTATAATCATGACCTGTAATGTTACAAATGATGTTGTAAAAGTCCTCATTAGCCCGTAGTGCATTGATGAACAGTTGTTGGCATGATCATGACCATAGGTCATAATAACGAATATCATTGGCCCGTAGTGCATGGATGATTCGTGGATGTGATAATAATGAATATCCTTGGCCCGTAGTGCATGGATAATTCAGTGATGTGGATTATTTATTGAGATGACTCTCAGCGATAAAACTGATGGTAAACTTTTAAATCACAGAAGATAGTAGATATTATGCTCTACTTGACTCTTCTAATGGATTGTTTGTTCCGCTGCAGTTAAACTTGTTGTCTATTGTATTCTATCAGTTTAACACTGTTGAAGGCTAACGATAATTTATTATGTATTATCTTAGTCATAATATTCTTTACTGGGCTAGTTGAGCTCACCATTTGCTTTCATTGTTCTCTTCACGAAATGAGAATATAGTTGGGACTAGTCAGGGAATGGAGTAACAGTCCAAATGGTTGCACGACAGTTGTATAATTAAGTTTGTATTTGTATTATGTGCTATGTATTTGGCGACTCAGAATGAGTGATGTATACCCAACTTTTTATGAATAAATATTTAATTTCTCTAATTATTATTTTGAATAATAAGGTGTTGATTTGATATAATATTTTAGTTATAGGTGAAATGCGCAAATTTTGCAAAGTAAGCAAGTGGTCATAAAATATTCGTTTGGTCGGGGAATATTCTTTTTGTCGAGGAATATCCGTACGATGGCACAATCATTGGTGGACCACATAACAGGATAATTGTCGGATATAGAAAGCGACAGAAATAACTTTTTTATAAAAAATGGCAAAACTTTTACCGTTAATGTTAAAATTCTCGGTGATAAAAGTATAGTAATATGCATGGTTGCATAGTAGCACACTGTATTACACAATATTTTTTATTATTGATTCTTACGTAAGAAATCACTCAGTTTAATTTAATAATTGCCACAGTAATTATTGCATAGTATCTCATATTATTGATTCAATTATTGTCACAGTATCATTTGCACAATATTTTATATTATTAAATCAATAATTGACACGGCACAATTATTCATATTATTAGTTAGCATTATTGGTAATGTCTAGAAAATTCTGTCGAGAAAATGGGTTAGGCTATCTAATTGCGCGCCAATAAGGATAAATTCTTATCGGAAAGCCTCCTCTTTCCTAGGAATGATCTGGTTGTTGATATTGTGAGCTTATAATATTAATTATTATGTGGTGGATATTGGTTTAATTTTTATATAAATAAAGGAATTTTAGCATGAAATAATTGTTGAAAGTTTGGCATATTTTTTATGAAATCACAATTATTTCTCCGATAAAATATTCATTCAAATATATTATTATAATTCTTTAAATAATAATATTATATATATATATATATATATATATATATATATATATATATATATATATATATATATATATATATATATATATATATATATAGCATGTGGTTAAGGGACGGAAGTAACCAAAATGCATTTGAATGCTCTAGCAGTGTAGCATTGTTTTGGGTTGGTGAGAATTTGCCAGCAAAGTGGTGTTGCCTAATTTTTATGGGCCCTCGATTATGAATAATAAGTTTTTGGGATGCACTGAAGAGCAAAAGGTTCCATTTGCCACCTTTATGTTGCGCGGAGAGGCAGTGTACTGGTGGGAATCTGTAAAATGTACTCATCTGTCCGCACTTAAAATGTATTGGGAGAGGTTCTAAGAATTATTCAACGACAAGTACTTTCTAGAAAGTATTCGTCACATGAAGGAGGTGAAATTCATCAAACTAGAGCAGAACAATATGACTGTATCGCAATACAAGGCAAAGTTTGCAGAGTTATCCTGATTTGCATCTCATTTGGTAGATAACGAGGAGCGAATGACGCGAATGTTTCTAAGAGGTTTAAAACCCGAAATTCATTAACATCTTATCTCTCATAAACTTTGCTTGTATTCAGATGTAGTGAACAAGGCTCAGTTATTGGAGCAGGATTATGAGTCAGCTCAACCAAAAGGCAGCAACCGATAACACGATAATAGTCATACTAATGGCAAAAATCATCAAAGCAGTGATAACCAACGTGCCAGAAATGGTAACCACTTTGGTGGTAATCATGACCAAGATAATAGGAAAGGTGAGTTAAGTAAAAATTTCAAAAAGAGAAAATTCAACAATGATGGGAAGACGTCGGCAGCAACACCAACACCAGCAACAAATTTTAGGGGAGGAGAAAGACCGTCAGTTAGATGCGAAGAGGAGGGACACATAAGTCCATACTGTTCACAGCCTTCCAAGGTGTGTTTCAGTTGTGAAAAAGACGGTCATATAGCCCAATTTTGTCCGGTAGCGAAGACAAGTCCAGCTGGGACGGTGGCACCAAAGGCGAATACGAATAAAACAAAGTCGGTGGTTCAATGGAGAGCATTTTTTATAACGTCCCAAAAGGAGAGGAACCCGAACGAAGTTATCACGAGTAAGCTAATTATAAACTCTTGTGAAGTCTATACCTTATTAGATAACGATTCTACCCATTCTTTTATTTCTCCTGCTTGTGCTCAACGCTTGAATTTGACCCATGAGAAATTTGACTTTGATTTATCTCTTGAAACTCCATTAGGAGAAACTTTAAATACATCCACTATTTAGAAATCTTACTTAATTCAAGTTGGAACCATCACATTACGTGTTGATCTCATCTCTTTGAAAATACTTACATTTGATGTGGTTTTAGGGATTGATTGGTTAACTACTCATCATGCTAAAATTGATTGCTTTCGTAAGGTCGTTAGTTTTCATATTCCTAACCAACATGTTATACGAATTCAAGCAACCAAACCACTAAAGTCGATCACTATCATATCAAGCCATAAAGTTATTTGTTTATTAAAAATAGATGTCAAGCTTTCTTAGCCCGTGTCATGGATTTAAACAAAAATACGTCAGATTTGAATGATATTTCTGTTGTTAGTGAATTTTTCCTGACGTATTTCCTGAAGAACTTCCTGGCTTACCCCCAGAGCGTGATATTGAATTCTATATTGACCTTGAACCCGGTACAAAACCTATTTTGAAACCCCATATAGAATGGCTCCTATTGAACTTCAGGTGTTAAAAATCCAACTACAGGTGTTGTTAGATATTGGTTTCATTTGTCCTACTACATCTCCTTGGGGTGCTCCTATGTTATTCGTAAAGAAGAAAGATGGTAGTATACGATTTTACGTTGACTATCGGGAGTTGAACCATGTCACCATCAAAAATAGGTACCCATTATCTCGCATTGATGACCTGTTTGACCCATTACAAGGTGCTAAATACTTCTCAAAGATCGATCTTCGTTCCGGATGTCATCAGTTAAAGATTAAAACTGATGACATTCCAAAGACTGCTTTCAGAACTCGGTACATGCATTATGAATTCCTAGTCATGCCTTTTGGATTGACTAATGCTACTGCAGCTTTCATGGATATGATGAATCGAGTATTCTAGGAATATTTGGATCATTTTCTGATTATTTTTATTAATGACATCCTCATCTACTCCAAAAGCTGTGAAGATCATGAACAACACTTGAAGCTGATTCTCCAAAAGCTTCGTGAAAATAAGTTATATGCCAAGTTAAAAAAATACGAGTTTTGGCTTGAGGAAGTAGCATTTCTTGGGCACGTGATATCGAAGTATGGAATATCAGTTGACCCGACAAAGATTGAAGCAAAATAAAGTTGGGAGCAACCTAAGTCAGTAACCGAAATATGTAGCTTTCTGGGCTTAGCTAGTTATTATAGAAAATTTGTGGAAGGATTTTCCTGAATCGCTACTCCATTAACTCATCTAACTCGAAAAGATACAAAATTCGGATGGAGCGAGGAATGTGAGAAGAGCTTCCAAGAACTCAAGAAGAGACTCATTTCAGCACCTATTTAGATAATAACATTAAGGTCGGAGGGATTTGTCATCTACAATGATGCTTCAAGCAGATGTTTAGGATGTGTTCTAATGCAACATGGGAAAGTTATAGCCTATGTCTCAAGATAACTCAAAGAATTTGAGAGGAATTATCCTACTCAAGATCTAGAGTTGGCAGCAGTCGTTTTCGCGTTAAAGATCTGGAGGCACTACCTGTATGGGGAGAAAGTGGAGATCTATACAGATCATAAAAGCCTAAAATATTTCTTAACCCAAAATAATAAGCAATTTTCAATACAAATACTCAGTTTAGCAATGAAAATCCCTCACCCAAGTTACCAAATGACCCAATTTAGATGAGCAATGTATGTGTGCTTACCCAAATTGAAGGTTAATCTTGCCGCTTGTATCTGACAAAACCTAAGTGTATGCTTTCTTGATGAAGGCCAGGTAAACCGAGGGGATGAATATAGCTGAAATCCCCAATTTAAAATAATGAAAACCCCATTTCGAGGTTAGATGCCCTTCGTTGTGTTGGTAAATTCAATCTGAAAGGAGATTGAGAGGAAATTATGAAAAAAATGGATGAAGGATGGATTGGGGATGTTGTTTCGGTAGTTAGAGACTGTGTTTGAAGTGGGAGTGAGGTAAGAATGAGAATCAGTTGCTTGAAAAGGGGATTTTTAAAATCTAACTTTTGTTATATCCGTCGGGGCGGAGTAAAAGGAACTAGGAAGTCTGTCGGGGCGGGCTTTGGCTGAGAGGTTGGGGTCGGGGTGTGGATTAAATCTGATGGGGAAAATTTAGGCAGAGAGTAATCCGTCGTGGCTGTTTTCCCAAGCATGTAAAGTCCACCGGGGCAGATTTGGAGTTTTTCTGAGAATTGATTTTGAACTTTTTCTGCAGTCTCCATGTGTACAATAACTTTCTAAGCATCCAAACTCACACCTACTAGACTATCTTATACATCAAAACTTGTAATTCGCAGCCTCAGCCTCTATAATGACCATGTAGACACTCAAAATTTTGCGTTCCTATTACTAACCCTTCAAGAAGGCAGAATCATCTTCCAGAGATAACCCTGGAAGTCATATCAGTTTCAACATCGGAGACAACCCCGAGAAGTCCAGTTTTCAACCTCGGAGATAACCACGAGAGACTCAGTTTCAATCCCAGAGATAACTCCGGGAGATCCAGTTCCAACCTCAGAGATAACCCCGAGGGATCCAGTCCAATTTCTAGAGATAACCCCGGAGAAGTCAGTGTCAACCCTGGAGACAATCCCGAGATACTCAGTTCAACCCCGGGAGGTCAAGCTAACCTCAGAGATAATCCTAAGGACATTCAGCAACCACAACAGCCCAATCTCGGAGATAACCTTGAGAAACGACTGCTACATTTATGCTAAAGCCGGAGGTAACCACGGTGGGGGTAACATCATCATTTTTCCACCTCAACATCACATCAACTTCGTCTTAACACAATTCATTTCACCCTGCGTATCCAGGTGTCTCACAAGAACCATAGCATAAATCCCGAGTGACAACTGCACAAGACAGTACAACGGATAGACTTTGTAGACTTAGAGATCTGGTCATGGACCCATCTTCCCGGCTTCGTAACACATCTAATCCCACATCATTGTGTAGTTCTCGACAACAGCATTCCGAAAAAGTACAACACTCCTTTATCGGATGCTTGGATTTAAAGTTATGAATGTTCGAGCAGACAGCGTGTAGCCCAAGTGGACGTACTTCGAGACGATGGGACCTATATGGCTCGGGGCAACCGGGGCAGCCACAGGTAAACTCGCAGCCATCTGGTCTTTAAATATGAGCTCTAGGTAGCTCATTTGAAAAAAAAGAAAAAAAGAAGAAAAAAAGGGAGAAAACTCAATTCATTTCAGCTTGTAACCCCTGCTAGAGTGCTCTAAACTGAGTGATTCTTCTTTCTAAACATTTGCAAGCTCGTGTTTTGTAACATACTAAAGTTTAACCAGTGGAAACTGAGTTTTCAGACATCAAAAGATATCTAAAGTCTTCTTGGCAGCACACTGTAAGATTTTTTAGATTTTTATGCTTTCTACTACTTATATATATTTATATCTACTAACGTTGAGAGTCGCGTTGAGTGGGTATGCCCGAATCGTCGATCTGTGGCTTTTTATTGCTTTTATATATATATATATATATATATATATATATATATATATATATATATATATATATACGGTCCGAATCTTAAGCTTACCCTTTATCTAGCTCACCTTGCTCACCGCACTTTAGCGATGGACCGGGCGACGATTCAGTCCATCGCTATATGTTCGGTCCGTCGTTATATGTTATCTATCGCTATATGTTATTCGTCGTTAAAAGTTAAGACGACGGTTCTATATATAGTGACGGACTGAATCGTCGCCAGGTCCGTCGCTAAAGGGGGGTGAGCAAGGTGAGCTAGATAAAGGGTGAACTTAAGATCTGGTCTATATATATATATATATATATATATATATATATATATATAATGATCAACTATCACGAAGTAAACTCCAGGCAAGACTTCGAAATGTAAATATATATATATATATATATATATATATATATATATGTGGCGCTTTTGTATAAATATATGCTTTAACTGCTTTCATATTGTAGATATTTAATCTTTCAGCCTGTGGGCTAGATTTGCCTAAATCTAGCTATTTCTAACTGTGACCGGTTCAAAAGTTGCTAAACTGGAACCGTTGAAGCCAGAACGGTTTAGATTTATTCAAATCTAGTTCTTTTTCTAGCTTTTGTATATATCACTCTTTCATGTGAGCCTATGAATCATGTGATCACAGATTCAGCTTCTCAATCTAGATTTGGTTCCTGTGATGAACATTTTGCTGTTGCAACCAGCTTGTAAATTATCTACTGTGTCTGGATATCCTTAGATGGCTTTCATGCCCACAAGGAGTTCGACACTGCTATGTATCTTATTTTCTCGAAGATGCCTTCCATCTTGAAAATAAAAGAAATAAAGCCAAACACATAATAAAATGGAAGTTTGAAAGGCCTCAATTACTATTGAGCACAAGGGTTTGAAAACCTATTTTCCAAAACTTCAATTCTATATCTTGTTAAAATTAAACTTTTATACAAAAGTCAAACCCATTTGTATATAGGTGTAAACAAGGCATAGCACTACTTCTAGACAATTGCACATAGGCCCTACACACACACATACGCGGATAAAAGTTAATGAAAAGTGGCGGTAACCGTGTTATCACAGAAGTCAGGGGGTGCCTAACACCTTCCCTCCACTTAATCAAGTCTCCGGACCCTAACGAATCTCAATTTTGAAGACCAGTTAAACAATGTCAAACCATTGGGTCTTTGTGCAAATCTTTTCTCGGTTGAGTTGGTGCAACCATTTAAAATTATCAACTGGCGACTCTAACAGTCAAATTGTCGACATATACATGTCGAACCTTTTCAAACTTGTTTTTTCAAATAAATCTCACCAAAAATGAGAACACCAAAAGACAAGAACAGAAAGGGGACAAATAAAAATCCCGACGTCGACCGGTGGCGACTCTAATGGGGACTTCAATAAGAGGGCTTAAGCCGCTATTCAAGCTTTTCAAAACTTTTTATCTAATTATGTGTGAGTACTGCATTTACATTGAATGAATGTATACTAATGCTTTATTTACTGCACTTTAGTGCTTCGCACCATATATGCATGTGATATTAGTGTTTCACACATGTCATCATTTCCATACGGTGAGACGCGATGTATGTGAATGTATTCTGTGTGATTCCTCCACCAGGAGGCTAACCCATCGGTGTTTGATTACTGGACTCAAGGGAGACTAATTCCACGAGGCTCAAAAAAGGCACCACCCAGATTCGCTCCAGTTGAAAGATCGGATTAACTTTACATCTAGTAAATTACGATTATCTGGGAACATTCATGCCAAAAAGCAGCAAAAGTAGCCTAAGATAGGTCAGCCTCTTATAAACCAAACGCGAAGAGAAGTCTCTTCATATCTTCCCCTTTCAATTACCTATAATTTCAATTACTTGTAATTTAAATTCCATGTTAATCTCAATGTAATGGAAAATATAAAGGAGTATGTAAATATACATTCTTTTTTCATATCAAGACTTGTCATGTTATCTTGTCATCAAAATGACTAACATCCATTTTGCAGGAGAACATTAAAACACTCCTAAAAAATGGACACATTGCATAGCATGTAACATTTTTTGTTTTCCCACACTAAACTACAGTCTTTTTGTATGGAAATAATTGGTCCCGTTACCCATTCAAAGTCCAAAAAGGCATTAAGCCCACTGTTAGACATGGTTATAAGTGCCCAGCATGATCCTACTCTTGTCTCTTGTGAGGAGTTTGAAGGATTAAGGAATCAAATAATAGAGTTGATTATTCTCCTGAAAGAACTAAACAAATCAACTCAGGGTCCACAAATACCCATACAAATAGAACCCTCAACATAGGGAAGAATTCAGGGTCTGGACAGAGAAGTCTCAATACCTAAGTGTCAGCTTTAGAAGTCCAACAAAACCCCTAAAATTACTCATCTTAAAAAAGATCAAGACACCGGTGATATTCGGAAGAAGGTTCTACAAATGGAAGAGACCATTCGGTCCATCAAGGGGATTGGAACGCACGGAAGTCTTTCCTATTCAGACCTTTACATCTTCCCCAGGGTTCATTATCCAGAAAAATTCAAGGCTTTCGATTTCAACAAATATGATAGATTGGGAGATCCCTACACGCACTTAACAGTGTTCATTGGAGAGCTCGGATCCTACGCAAAGAATGAAAAGCTAAGAATGCAGCTATTTCAGAAGAGTCTGACTGAAGAAGCTAGAGCATAGTACACCAGATTGGATAACTCCAAAATTCACAGCGAGGAGGAGTTAGCCCATACTTTCATCAGTCAATACAGCTTTCAAACTTAGATGGCTCCAGACAGGTATCAGATTACCAAAGTCAAGAAGCAAGTCAATGAGTTATTCAGAGAATATGCCCAAAGATGGAGGCGTTTGACTGCTTAAGTAATCCCATCTATAATAGAGACTGAGATGGTGATGACCTTCATAGATATTCAAGAAGCTCTAGTTTATTAGAGGGTCCTAGCAGGCATAGGAAAACCATTCTTAGAAATGATTACGCACAAATAAATGGCAGAAATGAGGTTAAAATTAGGGAAGATTCAAGACCTCGCCGCTTTAAAAGTCGTAGCTGAGCATATCTAATCTGGAAGTTATGGGAACAACCCCTGGAGGGTCCATAAGAAGAAAGAAGAGGATGTCTCATTGACACTGCAAGGACAAAATCAAAAAGGCAATCAAAACTTGCCTATTCAAAGGAGAAACTATTCCCCTTTTCAAGCACACTCATTAAATCCTCCCTTGCCAAAGAGTAGAGAAGTCAGACGCACAAGAGTGTTCACACCCTTAGGGGAATCACTCGAAAACATTTTCAAACTTCTGACAACTCAGAAGAAAATCACTCATATCCTTCCACCAGCCAATCCAAATGGAAAAGGGTTTCAATACAAGCAAAAAATGTGACTACCATTCTGGAGCTCTCGGTCACGACACCCAAGATTGTTGGGCCCTCAAGCATAAGATCCAGGACTTAATAGATAGTGGTGAAATCGTGGTGACAAAGCCCGAGTAACCACACATTCAAGATAACCCTCTCCCTCAACACCGGGAAGAGGATGTTAACATTATCAATAGAGGCAGTGGAGAGAGCTCCAAGTACCTCAAATACGTGGGTGGTTCTCCCTAAACCAGTAAAGATAATTTCGATAAACGGGATTATTCAGAGTTATAGTTCATGATAGAATGGGAATTAAAATCTATTGATCAACAGATCAACCAACTAGAAGAACTGGTGATACATTAACACCAAGTCACACGACAGTTGTTCAGTCAGGAGCATGCAAGTCTCCTCTCCCTTATCACAAAGACTCCACCACTAACCCAAGAGAGTGAAACCTTGGAGGAAAAGCTTGCAAGAAAAGCAAGAGCTCAAGTCCGTCGGGACTTTGCCAACAAAAGGGAGTTCACCTATTTAGGCCAACTGATGGAAGAAATTTTGCAGATACTGATCAATGAGGGAAAGATTACAACACTTCTACCACCAGTCAATCCACGCTTAAAAAGGTTTGATGCTACTGGAATTTGTCAATACCACTCCCATTCTCGTGGTCATAGCACTGAAGGATGTTGGGTACTCCGTCATCTTATCCACAATATAATTGACAGCGGTGACCTGTAAATGGCAGACGATGACACTGTATCACTTGAGAGTGGACATATATTTCCTCCAAGATAGCAAAGATGGAGGAAAATTATAGCAGTTATATTCTCTGAAGAAGGCCTGACTGCCACACCCCTTACAATTCAACCCATCAAGCTCAAAGGAGTTGAAAACCCTTTGAAGGTGGTCGCACCAAAACCACTAATATTGTCATTCAGACTGCAATATCCTATCATCAGCCTTAAAAAAGTCCCATGGAACTATAGAGAGGTTAAAGGATCAACGTCTAACGCCACTGATGTGGTATCCAAGGAAAACCCGCTATATCTCCCTTAAGGAGTGATGAAGCCAGTCATCAGATCTAAGGGGAAAGTGCCTAAGGAGAAAATCGAAGAATTCCTCCACAAGATGGGACATATTAAAGCCAAGGTGGTGCAAAGCCTGAAAGAAGCACCTCAAGAGATATCTATTCTGGACCTGGTGTTCTCTTCTGAAGATCATCAGAAGGTCTTAATGGAGATATTAGAAGAAGCCCACTTGCCAAAGATGGTGGATGTTGAAAAGTTTAATAGATCATATTTTCAACAGTAATGTGATATCCTTCACTGATGATGACATACCTCCCGAAGGGACGGGTCATTGCAAGCCACTACGCATCACAGTGATGTCTTCCGGATATGTGGTTGGAGGTGTGCTAATAGATGGAGAATCGTCCCTAAACATCTGCCCCTATGCCACATTGGAAATGATGAAGATCAATCCCAATCGAATCAGACGCAGCCACACAATCATGAAAGCCTTTGAAGGATCTCAGTGGAATGTTGTGGTAAAGGTTGAATTACCAATGGAAATTAATCCACATACCTTCTACATATCCTTTCAAGTGATCAAAATCACTACAGGATATAATTTACTGTTGGGAAGACCTTGGATCCATATGGTGGGAGCCGTCCCATCCACTCTTCATCAACAACTCAAGTATATCATCAACAGTAACATGGTCACTGTCAATGTTGAACCAGAGTATCATGTCCAAAGTGATATACCTCTAATCAGTTTTAGTGGAGAAGTTGAGCCTATCAGCTTCAAAGCCCTTGAGGTGAGCAACACTCATAATCAACCCATTGGGCTCCAGCTCTAAAACTCAGAGTTTCTACCGAGGTAATTGTCAACCAGTCAAGAGATGATATCCTTGGTTTTACAACCAGAATAAGGGTTAGGAAAGAACCAATAAGGCAATCAATGCCCAATTCAAATTACCAGCCAGATAAGGAAGGCCCGACTAGGCTACTCCTCTAGGTCAAGTCACAGGAACCCGCACAAGCATATACCAGGTCCTTCATCTATAATGTTATTGTCGAAATGTACAGATTTAGATTTTGTACGGCCTCTAAGGAAAATTCATGTCTCCGTGGCGGGTATGCTGTTTCTTAAGCCCAGACCGGCTAATGGGAAAGAAGTCCTAATTCCAGACCCAGATATTGAGGAAAGGAATCAAAGGCGCAAACAAGATATAAAAAGACGGTTATCAAAAATGTGTGTTCTGATACATACCGAGAGTATGAATAGGGATATCCCAAATAATGACTGCCCAAATTTTATGGTCATTATTCAAGTGGAGGAGGACGATAATCGCCCCTTCATCATAGTTGTCCACTAGGACTTTACCCTTGGCAATTGGAGTAACACTTCTTGCATTTGTCGAAAATCGTAAAAAGGGCAGAAAATCCCTTCTCCCTGTAGATAGAAATAACTGCTAATAACTTTTGTTGCATAGTATTAGCTGTGAGACCCCAAATTTTATGAATAAAGATTTAAATTTCTCAAAATATTTTTTTAATATTATGGTGTGGATTTGATATAATGTTATAGTTGTGGGTAATATTTATAAATTTTGCAAAGTAAGCAAGTGGTTATATAATATTTGATTGGTCGGGGAATATTCGTTTTAACAGGGAATATTCGTACGGCGGAGGTGTTACCGTTAAAACTGTTAAACTACCCGGTAGTAAAAGTACAGTAATACGCGTGATTACATAGTAGCACACGGTATTGATTATTGATGCTTACGTGAGAAGTCACTCAGTTATACTCAATTATTGCTACAGTAATTACTGCATCATATCTCTCATATTATTGATTTAATTATTGTCACAGTATCATCTGCATAATATGATATATTATTAAATCAATAATTGAGACGGCAAAGTTATTCATATTATTATTTACAATATTGACAATGTCTAGAAGTTCTGTCAAGGAGAGGTTTGGTCACCTAATTGAGCGCCAATAAGGAGAAATCCTTATCGAAAAGCCCCCTCTTTCCTGAGAACGACCTGGTTGTTAAATATTGTGAATTATAATATTAATAATGAATAAGTTCATGTTGATTAAAGATGAAATTGATAGTTTCATTGTGTGGAAATTATTAGTGTTAGTAGAAATCGATATTTATTTCGATAATAATTGATGTCTCGAGGTTATATTGACCAATCGGGTATTCGGGGCACTTTTCATGTCAGAGTACTATTCACGAGTTACTATTCACCCGGTTACTATTCACTCTAGTGTTGTTCACTAGAGTATTTGAGACACTTTTCGTGTTGAGGTACTATTCACGGGGTACTATTCCTGAAGTACTATTCATGGGATACTATTCACCTGAAAAATATATTTCTTTTCGGTTCAAATTATTTTTGAGTACAATATTATTCCATGAGAAGATGTGATAATTTTTCAGATAGTTGGTTGAAATTATAATAGTAAATCAATATGGATCGTTGGTTTAAAATTTTAATAGTAACTTGTCCCTTCGATTTTGCAAGAGTTACTTGTCTCTTCGGTGTTCCAAGAGTTAATTGCCCATTCACAAATAGTAGTTGTCTCTTCAATATTACCAAGAGTCATTTTGACCCTTCGTTAAGACCAAGAGCTACTTTCAGTTCTTCTATAAATAGAAGCTCATTTCTTCATTATTTCTTACGAATTCACTAAAACTCTATAGAGAGAAATTATAGAGAGAAAGAAGAAAAGTATTCTGCTACTTCACTACTCTAGTATTCAGTTTTTCTAAGGTAAGGGATATTATTTGTTGTACTCGTAAGAGATATTATTTGTTGTACTCGTAAGGGGTATTATTTCTTTCATATTCATGAAGAGAGCTATTGTTATTCCATCCCTTATTATTCTGTTGGAATAACCTGTATACGCTAACTACCGTATACATGGTGAAATTCTTCTGTTATTCCATTCTTTATTATTATGTTGGAATAACCTATTTATGCGAAGTACCGCATACATGGTAAAATTCTTCTGTTATTCCATTCTTTATTATTCTGTTGGAATAACCTGTCTATGCGATCTATCGCATTCCTGGTGAATTCTATTGATATTCCATTCTTTATTATTCTGTTGAAATATCCTGTCAGTGCGGATTACGCATGACTTGGTTTCATTCTTTATTATTCTGTTGGAATATCCTGTCTGTGTGGATTACGTATGACCTGGTTCCATTCTTTATTATTATATTGGAATATCCTGTCTGTGCGGATTACGCATGACCTAGTTCCATTCTTTATTATTCTGTTGGAATAACCTGTCTGTGCGGTCTATCGCATGCATGGTGAATTCTTCTATTATTCCATTCTTTATTATTCTGTTGGAATAACATGTCTATGTGGATTACCACATGCATGGTGAATGATCATTCATATTCATTCTTTATTAAATTATGAAAATGATATGTCTATGTGGATTACCGCATGGCGGGCGAAAATCCATTTACAGTTTCATATATTCTATTATACTCAGTTGGTTAAAGCTTTGGCTTCTATACTCCATGAAATTAGTGGAATATCCTTGATATTTGCGCTTCATCCAGTATCTTTTCATGGAAATATACTTCTGCACATTCTTGAATTTTACTCTACAAAGCAGTATCATGTTGACAATTTGGACGCTATTGGTTCCTGGATAAATTAATTTATAAATCTTTCAAATTTATTCTTGAACTTGTTTTATTGAATTATTATGTCATTGTCATCATCCTCATGCTTATATTGTGATGAAAGTCATCTTTGGCTTACGTGCATAGATGGACTTGGTATGATTATGACCAGTGATTATTCGGTATAATCATGACTGTAATATGATGAATGATGCGGTAAAAGTCCTCATTGGCCTGTAATTCATTGGTGGACAGTTATTGGTATGATTATGACCAGGGATTATTTGGTATAGTCATGACCATTGATGATTACATGAATATCCTTGGCCGTGGTACAGGGATGATTCGATTTTATTTATTAAGCTGAGTCTCAGCGATAAAGTTGATGAAAAACTTTTTAAATCATAGAAGATAGTAGATTTTATACCTTACTTGACTCTTCTAATGGATTGCTTATTTTCGCTGCAGTTGTTGATCTAAAACTTGTTGTCTATTATATTCTATCAGTTGTTATATTGTTGAAGGCTAAGGATAGTTTATTCTGAATTATCTTAGTCATAATATTTCTTACTGGGCTAGTTGAGCTCACCCTTTTGCTTTCATTGTTCTCTTCAGGAAATGAGAAAGTAGCTAGGACTAGTCGGGAAACAGAGTGATGGTCCTAGATGGTGCATTAGTAGTCCTCACTATTCTGTGAAATAGTGTGATAATAAATGTAATAAGGACTCCATTGAGTGTGGATATTGTCTAGATGACAATATTTGTATTAAAGCTCACAGCCTATGTTTTGTCGTATTTTACACGACTGTTGTATAATTAGTTTGTATTTGTATTCAGTACCTTGTATCTGGCAACTCAAGATGGGTGATGTATACCTATTTTGGGGGCGTCACATTAGCAGTTGTTTTTGTCGTGCCATGCTAACACTGTATAATAAAACATTTTCATATATTAAGTGAAAGCATTTTGTTTTAGGACTCCAGAGTTAGATTTGTCTAAACTTACTAATGGAGTGCCAATTCCTCACAATGACTGTAACTTTGATGTAAAGTTTAACTCTGACTTGATGGAGATTAAGCAAGAGGAGTATAAGGTGCCTGAGAAGGTCAAAGAATGGGTCGAAGACAAACCCAAGCCAAACCTTGATCAACCCACCTCTTTCAACCATGGAACCTCAGAAAACTCCAAACAAATCCAGATTGGTACGGACCTTACCCCAAGCCGAAGGAATGACATGGTTTCTTTATTAACCCAATTCTAGGATGTGTTTGCATGGTCTCATGAAGACATGATCGGTTTGTCAATTGACATCATCATTCATCACCTACCTATTAAAGAGGGATTCAAGCAAGTCAAACAGAAGCTTAGGCGATTAAAACCTGAGTGGAGTTTGAAAGTCAAGGAAGAAATTGTGAAACAATTTTAAGCCGGCATCATCATGGTATCAACATACCCTGAGTGGCTATCAAGCATAGTTCATGTACCTAAACCCGGAGGGAAGGTACGAGTATGCATGGATTACAGGGATTTAAACAAAGTTTGTCTCAAAAATAACTTTCCAGTACCATTTATCCACATACTCATTGACAATACAGCTCAGTATGGCATGTACTCCTTTGTTGACTGCTTTGCTGGCTATCACCAAATCACGGTTACTAAAGAGGACTGGGAGAAGATAGCATTCATCACTCCTTGGGGAACCTTTTTCTATAGATGGTTGCCATTTGGCCTCATCAATGTTAGAGCTACCTATCAGCGAGCCATGATGGCTATTTTCCATGATTTAAATGCACAAAGAGATAGAAGTCTATGTGAATGACATCATTGTCAAGTCCCAAAGGGAAGAAAACCACATAGACCATCTCAAAAAGTTCTTCAACCAGTTGTGCAAGTATAACTTGAAGCTAAATCCGGCCAAGTGTGCCTTCGGCGTCAAGTCATGCAAGTTACTAGGATTCCTAGTGAGCCACAAACGCATCGAGCTGGATCCTGCCCAAATTCAAGCCATTACTGAGATGCCCATACCCCAGACAAAGAGGGAAATACGGATATTTCTAGAAAGAATGAACTTCATCAGTCGATTCATCTCCCAACTTATAATAACCTGTGAGTCCATCTTCAAGTTATTAAGGAAGAACTCCTCCAAGAAATGGAATGAAGAGTGTCAAAAAGCCTTCATTTCCATCAAAGAACAATTAGTTAAAGCTCCTGTCTTGGTACCTCCTAGGGATGGCATTCCCCTTGTTTATGTACCTGTCAATCAATGACAATGCCATGGGTTGCATGCTAGGACAAAAATATGATAGAGGCCAAGAAATGGCTATCTATTACCTCAACAAAAGATTCAGAATCAGTGAGCACAAGTATACTTTGATTGAAAAGACTTATTATGCATTAGCATGGGCTTCCATGAGATTACAACATTATCTCCATGGTCATACAGCCCATCTCATATCCCGCATAGATCCTCTCAAATATGTATTCAGTAAACCCATGATGAGTTGTAGAATGTCCAAATGGCAGTTGATCCTCCAGCAATTTGACATCATATACGTGACCCAAAAGTCTATCAAAGGTCAGGGAATTGCGGATCAACTGGCCGCAACACCATCAGGGGATTTCAAACCTTTGAAAATATATTTCTTTGATGAAGGGGTAATGACAATTCAGCAACACCATCATGGGGATACAATCCAGTCATGGAGGATGTATTTTGATGGAGCTATAAACATGGAAGGTGGCGGAGCAGGAGTAGTTCGGGTGTCCATTTTGGGAGAACAATATCCCGTTGCCATCAAATTATAAGTTGTCAACACCAACAACACAGCTGAGTATGAAAGCTGTATAATGGGGTTGAAGTTAGCCCAATCCATTGGTGTCAAACAATTAACTGTCTTTGGAGATTCTGAACTGGTAATCAAATAAACCACTGGGATCTATCTCACCAAAGAGTTACATTTGCTGCCTTACCATCAGCAAGTTTTCCAGATGGCTTCAGAGTTTGAAGAAATATTCTTCCTCCACATTCCTCGGAACAGAAATGACTTTACTGATGCATTAGCAACTTTGGCCTCCTTGATCAACATACCTGAAAAAGGAGACATTTCAAATATCAAATTTGCTAGCCAAGAGGCCCCAGTCTATGGGAATTACATTGGAGAAGTATCGAATGAACTGCCTCCCATCCAACACCCTTGGTATCATTCCATCAAGGAATATCTGGGAGATGGATCTACGCCTACTGGGGCGAGTCAAGCTGAAAGAAAGCGGATCCATAAAATGACCATGAAATTCTATCTAAGAGGAGACGCACTCTACAAAAGAGATGCGGGACTTGGCCTTCTAAGATGCCTAGACAAAGACCAAGCCCAGAGACTCATGGATGAAATCCATGGTGGAGTATGTGGCCCACACATGAGTGGTCCTCTACTTGTCAAGAAGATCTTAAGAACAGGGCATTACTGGATCTCTCTCAAAGTTGACTGTGATGATCACGTCAAGAGATGTTATCAATGCCAAATTCATGGGAATGTTATCCACGCCCCTCCAAGGGAGTTTCACAATATAAGTTCACCCTGACCCTTCTCAATGTGGGGAATGGACGTGATCGGGCCAATCAAGCCCAAAGCCAGCAATGGTCATCAGTTTATCTTCACCATGATCGATTACTTCACCAAATGGGTAGAGGCAGCCTCTTTCCCAAGAGTTACCAAAGAGGTGATCATTGGTTTTATCAGAAACAATATCATTTGTCGATACAGACAACCAAAGGTAATTGTATCTGATAATGCCAAGAACCTCAACAACCAAATGATGGAGGAATTATGCGATAAATTACACATCAAGCATCTCAACTCCATCATCTATCGACCAAAGATGAATGGTGCTGTTAAAGTAGCTAATAAGAATATCAAAAAGATCATTTAAAAGATGTTCGCCAATCATAAAGGATGGCCTGACTTGTTGCCTCTGACTCTATTAGCCTACAGAACGTCAATACACACTTCCACTGGGGCAACCCCTTACTCATTAACCTATGGCATGGAAGAAGTGATTCCCATAGAGGTTGAAATGGAAACCCTGAGAGTATTGATAGATGCTCAGATGGAAGAAGATCAATTGTTACAAGATCAGTACCACCAATTATCTTTGATATATGAAAGGCGGGCCAAAACCATCTTCCATGGTCAATTATATCAACAAAGGATCGCACAATCCTACAACAAGAAAGTCCGGCTACGGCAGTTCAAAGAGAACGACTTGGTCTTGAAAAAGGTCCTTGATAGCCAAGATCAATCTAAAGGAAAGTTCACCCCAAACTGGGAAGGCCCGTTTGTTGTCAAGGAGGTATTGACAGGAGGAACCCTCCAATTGTAAGAAATGGATGGCGAGGAATTTCCCCAACTCATCAACTCAGACACCATCAAACGGTATTATGTATGAAGTTACCTGCAAACCAACATCCTGGTTCTGGATCATCAATCCATCAGTCAATTTAGGGTTTCAAAACCTCTCCTGTAAGACCCCAACTTTTATAAATAAAGATGAATTTTCTATAAATATCATTTTTGAATATTATGGAGTTAATTTGATATAATGTTATAGTTGTGGGTAATATTTATAAATTTTACAAAGTACGCAAGTTGTTATATAATATTCAATTGGTCGGGGAATATTCGTTTTAACATGAAATATTCGTACAACGGCACAATCATTGGTGGACCCCACAACGAAATTATTGTCGGATTGAGAAAACGACAAAAATATTTTATTAAAAATAACGGCGAAAGTTTTACCATTGATACTGTTGAACTACTTGGTAGTAAAAGTACAGTAATACGCGTGGTTGCATAGTAGCACACGATATTGATTATTGATGCTTACGTGAGAAGTCATTCAGTTTTATATATATATATATATATATATATATATATATATATATATATATATATATATATATATATATAATGGTGTGTGTTAGTCAATTTGTGTAGGGAATTAGCATTTGTCGGGAGAGAAGTGGTTTTATGTGATGGATGGTTACATAATGTATGATTATAATATATATATATATATATATATATATATATATATATATATATATATAAATTGATAGATTGCAAGGAATCTTGAAATTGAGGTCTGCCCATTAATTTATGACCGTCCAGTTCATGTTTCGTCCGTGAGAAGGAAAGAAAAACTTGTCAAAAGAATTGAATTATTGAGTACTATGATTGTTATTATTATTATTATATATATTATATTTTATTTAAAAGATTTTTCTTTAAATATGGACCGTCAGATTAAAGTAATCAATCTGGACCGTTCATGGATTAGTTACTATGCATTCTATTTTTCTATAAATAACAGCTTATTCCTTCATTATTTCTTACGAATTCACTGAACTCTAGAGAGAGAAACTATAGAGAGAGAGAAGAAAAGTATTCTGCTACTTAATTACTTCCTTATTTCAGTTCTTCTTTAAAAAGGTAAGGGGTGTTATTCTTTCTTATTCATGAAGAGAACTTTTGTTATTCCATTTCTTATTATTCTGTTGGAATAACCTGTATACGCGGTCTATCCTATACTTGGTGACATTCTTCTATTATTCTGTTGGAATATCCTGTCTGTGTGTTTTATACCGGACCTGGTTCCGTCTTGTTATTATTCTGTTGGAACATCCTGTCTGTGTGTTTTACACCGGACCTGGTTCCATTATTTATTATTCTATCGAAATATCCTGTCTGTGCATTTACGCCGGACCTGGTTCCATTATTTATTATTCTGTCGGAATATACTATCTGTGCATTTACGCCGGACCTGGTTCCATTATTTATTATTCTGTTAGAATAACCTGTCTGTGCGGTCTATCGCATGTCGTGTGATTTCTTTTGTTATTTCATTCTTTATTATACTCAGTTCGTTAAGTTTTAACTTCTATACTCCATGAAATTAGTGGAATATCCTTGATAATTGCATTTCATCCAGTATCTTTTCATGAAAATATTATTCTAAGCATTCTTGAATTTTACTCCACAAAGCAGTATCATGTTGACAATTTGGACGTTGTTAATTCTTGGATAAATTAATTCTTGAACTTGTTTATTTGAATTCTTATATTATTGTCATCATCCTCATGTTTATAAAATATTAAAAGTCATCTGTGGCCTGTAGTGCATAGATGGACTTGGTATGATTATGACCAGGGATTGTTCGGTATAATCATGATCGTAATGTTACAAATGATGTGGTAAAAGTCCTCATTGGCCCGTAGTGCATTGATGGACAGTTGTTGGCATGATCATGACCATTAATGAATACACAAATATTCTTGGCCCGTAGTGCATGGATAATTGTGGTCGTGATATTAAAGAATATCCTTGGCCGTAGTGTAGGGGTGATTCGACGATATGGATTATTTTATTAAGCTGAGTCCCAACGATAACAGTGCTGAAAAACCTTTTAAATCATAAAAGATAGTAGATTTTATTCTCTTCTTGACTCTTTTAATGGATTGCTTGTTCCGCTGCAGTTAAACTTGATGTCTATTATATTTTATCAGTTTAACATTGTTGGAGACTAATGAAAATTTTTTTCTGCATTATCTTAGTCATAATATTTCTTACTGGGCTAGTTGAGCTCACCCTTTCTTTCATTGTTCTCTTTAGGAAATGAAAATATAGCTGGGACGAGTCGGGGAACGGAGTGATGGTCCAGAGGATAGCATTAGTAGTCCTCACTATTCTGTGAAATAGTGTGATAATAATTGTAATGAGGACTCCTTTTGAGTATGAATACTCTCTAGTAGACAATATTTGTATTCAAACCCACAGTTATGTTTTGTCGTATTGTACACGACAGTTGTATTAGTAAGTTGTATTTGAATTCTGTACCATGTATCTGGCGACCCAAGATGGGTGATGTATACCAAATTTTGGGGGCGTCACAGTTGGTATCAGAGCCTAGGGATATGATTCCTGGCTAAGATGTGAGAATAGAACTAGGAGGGGAGAGACGGAGAATTCCTTCGCTAGTATGACCTACCTAAGTTTATTTGCATGGTATTTAATTGGTCGGTCATAATATAAGGATAATATATGACATATCAATTAACTTTTATTTTGTGGCAGTATCTGAAAATGGCATCTGAGAATGTTGAGAATAGCAATGGAGCACAGGTGACTATTGATTCACCACATATCAATAATCAGGATAATGTGCATCAAGAAGGTGACAATCCTCATGCAAACAACAACATTGACCAGATGATGAATGATGGAATGTTCAGAAGCTTTATGCAGTTTATGCAACAGCAGGCGAGAGCGGCTCCTGTCCAAAATATTGGTGGAAACACTGAAAACTCTCGGACGGTCACCGCTAAACAGTTCAAAGAGCTGGGACCACCGGAGTTTAAGGGAGAGCCAAAACCACTTATAGCGGAAACATGGATAAAGCAGGTCACCAAGATATTTGATGTCTTGGGGTGCTCCGAGGAGCAAAAGATTCCCTTTGCCACCTTTATGTTGCGAGGAGAGGTAGATTACTGGTGGGAATCGATTAAGCGTACTCAACCTGCCGCACTGAAGATGTCTTGGGAGAAGTTCCAAGAGCTGTTCAATGACAAATACTTTTCCGAAAGTGTTCGTCACATGAAAGAGGTGGAGTTCATCAAATTGGAGCAGAATAATATGACCGTGTCACAGTATGAGGCTAAATTTACTGAGTTGTCCCGATTTGCGTCCCACTTGGTGGATAATGAAGAGCGAATGACGCGAATATTTTTGCGAGGTTTGAAACCTGAGATACGTCAACATCTTATTTCTCATAAACTGTGTTTGTATTCAGATGTTGTGAATAGGGCTCAGTTAGTGGAGCGCGATAACGAGTCAACGCAACCAAAAGAGAGCAGTCGGCAAAATGATAATACCAGTGAGAGCAGTCATCGAAGCAGTGAGAACAAGCGTGGAGGGAATCAACAGGCCAGAAATGGTAACCACTTCGGTGGTAATCTGGGCCAAAACAATAAGAATGGTCATTTCAAGAAGAGGAGATTCAACAATGATGGAAAGACGTCAGCACCAGCACCCGTTGTTAAGGAAGAAGAACGACCACCTATCATATGTTTCAAATGCGGAGGGGAGGGGCACATCAGTCCAAACTGCGCGATGCCGTCTAAAGCATGTTATAATTGTGGAACAGAAGGTCATTTAGCTCGATTTTGTCGTTTACCAAAAATAAGTTCAGCCAGGATGGAGACACCAAAGGCCGTCCCAGAAAAGTCAAAACCGGTAGTGCAAGGGAGAGCGTTTGTTGTGACCTCCCAGAAAGCAAGGAACCCGAATGAGGTCATCACGGGTAAGCTTATCATAAACCCTAATGAAGTCTATACTTTATTTGCGCTCATCGATTAAATTTGACTCCGGAGAAATTAGACTTTGACTTATCTGTTGAAACTCCATTGGGAGAAACCTTCATTACATCCACGGTTTATAAGTCTTGTTTGGTTCAAGTTGGTACCCACACATTACCTGTCGATCTTATTTCATTAAAAATACTTGCATTTGACGTGATTCTAGGGATTGATTGGTTAACTACACATCATGCAAAAATTGATTATTTTCGTAAGGTTGTTAGCTTTCATATTCCTAATCGACCTATTATATGAATTCAAGCAACCAAACCATTAAAATCAATCGCTATAATCTCAAGCCATAAAGCTATTCGTTTATTGAAAAATGGATGTCAAGCTTTCTTAGCTCATGTCACGGATCTAAACAAAAATACGCCAGTTTTGAATGATATTTCTATTGTTAATAAATTTCCTGACGTATTCCCTGAAGAACTTCCTGGCCTACCCCTAGAGCGTGAAATTGAATTTTGTATCGACCTTGAACCCGGTACAAAACCCATTTCCAAAGCCTCATATCGAATGGCTCCTATTGAACTTCAGGAGTTAAAGATCCAACTGCAGGAATTGTTAGACATTGTCTTTATTCGTCCTAATACTTCTCCTTGGGGTGCTCCTGTTCTATTCGTGAAGAAGAAAGATGGAAGTATGCGACTTTGTATTAATTATTGGTAGTTGAATCATGTCACCATCAAAAATAGGTACCCATTGCCACGTATTGATGACCTGTTTGACCAGTTGCAAGGAGCACAAATCTTTTCAAAGATCGATCTTCGTTTTGGATATCATCAGCTGAAGGTTAGAACTAAGGATATTCCAAAGACGGCTTTCAAAACTCGGTACGGGCATTATGAATTCCTAGTCATGTCCTTTGGATTGACTAATGCTCCTGCTGCCTTCATGGATATGATGAACCGGGTATTCAAGGAATATTTGGATCACTTTGTGGTCATCTTTATTGATGACATCCTTATTTATTCCAAAAGCCGTGAAAATCATGAGCAACACTTGAGGCTGGTACTCCAAAAGCTTTGTGAATACAAGATTTATGCCAGGTTAAAAAAATGCGAGTTCTGGCTGGAAGAGGTAGCATTTCTTAGGCACGTAGTATCAAGTCGTGGAATATCGGTTGACCCGGCAAAGATTGAAACTATTCAAAGCTGGGAGCAACCTAAATCAGTGACCGAAGTACGTAGCTTTCTTGGTTTAGCTGGTTATTATCGGAGATTCGTGGAAGGATTTTCTCGAATCGCTACTCCATTAACTCAGCTGACTTGGAAAGATACAACGTTCGGTTGGAGCGAAGAATGTGAGAAGAGTTTTCAAGAACTCAAGAGGAGACTCATTTCAGCACCTGTTCTAACAATACCATCTGGCTCGGAGGCATTTGTCATCTACAGTGATGCTTCGAGCAAAGGGTTGGGATGCGTTCTCATGCAACATGGAAAAGTCATAGCCTATGCATCAAGACAACTCAAGGAATATGAGAGGAATTATCCTACTCATGATCTAGAGTTGGCAGCTGTTGTCTTTGCACTTAAAATTTGGAGGCATTACTTGTATGGGGAGAGGGTGGAGATCTTTACGGATCATAAAAGCCTCAAATATTTCTTCATTCAAAAGGAACTCAACATGCGACAACGACGTTGGCTTGAACTGTTGAAAGATTATGATCATACCATTCAATACCATCCTGGAAAAGCGAACGTGGTAGCTGACGCATTGAGTAGAAGATCATATGCAAGTACGAGTGCGATATTGTCAACACAAAGGCCCATTTTGTGTGACTTGCAAAGGATGGAGATAGAGTTAAAGACTTCAGGGACCCATGTGATGATGGCGAATATACGAGTAGAACCCGCTTTAATCGATAAAGTTAAAGTTGCTCAAGCTACAGACCTAGAGCTGATGCGTATGAGGAAGAAAGTGCAAGAAGGTGCTATGCCGGAAGCAAGAATCGATGAAGAAGGAATACTTCGAGTCAACTCCATACTCTGTGTTCCTAACAACCCTGATTTAAAGTATAAAATAATGATGGAGGCGCATAACACACCGTTTGCAATCCATCTTAGGAGTACCAAAATGTATCATGATATTCGTCATACATTTTGGTGGAGCAATATGAAGAGAGGGATAGCGCTGTTTATCTCAAGGTGTCTAACTTGTCAACGAGTCAAAGTGGAGCATCAAGTACCAAAAGGTCCATTGCAATCACTTGAAATTCCAGAATGGAAGTGGGAGCACATTACCATGGATTTCGTTACCGGTCTTCCTAAGGTTTCTCAAGGTATAGATGCGATTTGGGTCATTGTTGATAGATTGACCAAGTCTGCTCATTTCTTACCGATACGAGAAACTTATACACTTGAAGGTCTTGCTCGTATGTACATAAACGAGATTGTAAGACTGCATGGTATGCCAGTATTCTGATTGAGACCCAAGATTCACTTCACGATTTTGGGTTAGTTTAAAAAAACTATGGGCACGGATTTACGATTTAGTTCGGCATATCATCCTCAGACGGATGGATAATCAGAGAGGACTATTCAAACTCTAGAAGATTTATTAAGACTCTGTGTCCTTGACTTCAAGGGAAGTTGGGACAAGTTCTTACCATTGGTGGAGTTTTCCTACAATAACAGTTATCAAGCAAGTATTGGCATGGCTCCATTCGAAGCATTGTATGGAAGAAAATGTCGTTCTCCAGTATGCTGGGATGAGGTGGGTGAAGCAACGTTGTTGGGACCGGATTTGGTACGTATGACTACAGAAAAGATTCAAGCGATCCGACAACGTATAAAAACCTCACAAGATCGGCAAAAGAGTTATACTGATCCTCATCGAAAGGACGTGAAATTTGATATAGGAGATCATGTATTCTTACGTGTTGCTCCATGGAAAGGAGTTACGAGATTTGGAAAGAGAGGAAAGCTCAATCCTCGATTCATCAATTCATTTTTAATCCTCGATCGAGTAGGAACTGTGGCTTATAGACTCGCTTTACCGCCAAGTATGTCTCGTGTTCATAACGTTTTTCACATATCCATGTTACGTAAATATGTGGAAGACCCGAACCACATTATTTAGTTAGAACCGGACGAAATAGTGGAGGATTTGACATATGAAGAAGTTCCTATTCAAATCTTGGATAAGAAGGAACATATTCTACGCTCCAAGGTTATACCTCAAGTCAAAGTTTTATAGAGAAACCACGATGTTGAGAAAATGACTTGGGAGTTAGAATCTGAAATGAAATTAAGGTATCCTTACCTCTTCGACATACCAGGTACGTACCCTAATTTCGAGGGCAAAATTTCATAAGAAGGGGAGGTTGTAAGATCCTAACTTTTATAAATAAAGATGAATTTTCTATAAATATCATTTTTGAATATTATGGAGTTAATTTGATATAATGTTATAGTTGTGGGTAATATTTATAAATTTTGCAAAGTAAGCAAGTTGTTATATAATATTCGATTGGTCGGGGAATATTCGTTTTAACAGGGAATATTCGTACAACGGCACAATCATTGGTGGACCTCACAACGAAATTATTGTCGGATTGAGAAAATGATAAAAATATTTTATTAAAAATAACGGCGGAAGTTTTACCATTGATACTGTTGAACTACTTGGTAGTAAAAGTACAGTAATACGCGCGGTTGCATAGTAGCACACAGTATTGATTATTGATGCTTACGTGAGAAGTCATTCAGTTTATATATATATATATATATATATATATATATATATATATATATATATATATATATATATATATAAGTGGGTGTGTGATAGTCAATTTGTGTGGGGGAGGGGGGAATTAGCATTTGTCGGGAGAGAAGTGGTTTTATGTGATGGATGGTTACATAATGTATGATAATAATATATATATATATATATATATATATATGTGTGTGTGTGTGTGTGTGTGTGTGTGTGTGGGTGGGATTATATATATATATTTATATATATATATATATATATAAATTGATAGATTGCAAGGAATCTTGAAATTGAGGTCTGCCCATTAATTTATGACCGTCCAGTTCATGTTTCGTCCGTGAGAAGGAAAGAAAAACTTGTCAAAATAATTGAATTATTGAGTACTATGATTGTTATTATTATTATATATATTATATTTTATTTAAAAGATTTTTCTTTAAATATGGACCGTCAGATTAAAGTAATCAATCTGGACCGTTCATGGATTAGTTACTATGCATTCCATTTTTCTATAAATAGCAGCTCATTCCTTCATTATTTCTTACGAATTCACTGAACTCTAGAGAGAGAGAAGAAAAGTATTCTGCTACCTAACTACTTCCTTATTTCAGTTCTTCTTTAAAACGGTAAGGGGTGTTATTCTTTCTTATTCATGAAGAGAACTTTTGTTATTCCATTTCTTATTATTCTGTTGGAATAACCTGTATACGTGGTCTACCCTATACTTGGTGACATTCTTCTATTATTTTGTTAGAACATCATGTCTGTGTGTTTTACACCGGACCTGGTTCCGTCTTGTTATTATTCTGTTGGAACATCATGTCTGTGTGTTTTACACCGGACCTGGTTTCATTATTTATTATTCTGTCGGAATATCCTGTCCGTGCGTTTACGCCGGACCTGGTTCCATTATTTATTATTCTGTCGGAATATCCTGTTTGTGCGTTTACGCCGGACCTGGGTCCATTATTTATTATTCTGTTAGAATAACCTATCTGTTCGGTCTATCGTATGCTGGGTGATTTCTTTTGTTATTCCATCCTTTATTATACTCAGTTGGTTAAGTTTTAACTTCTATACTCCATGAAATTAGTGGAATATCCTTGATAATTGCATTTCATCTAGTATCTTTTCATGAAAATATTATTCTAAGCATTCTTGAATTTTACTCCACAAAGCAGTATCATGTTGACAATTTGGACGTTGTTAATTCTTGGATAAATTAATTTTTGAACTTGTTTTATTGAATTCTTATATTATTATCATCATCCTCATGTTTATAAAATGTTGAAAGTCATCTGTGGCCTGTAGTGCATAGATGGACTTGGTATGATTATGAACAGGGATTGTTCGGTATAATCATGACCATAATGTTACAAATGATGTGGTAAAAGTTCTCATTGGCCCGTAGTGCATTGATGGACAGTTGTTGGCATGATCATGACCATTAATGAATACACAAATATTCTTGGCCCGTAGTGCATGGATAATTGTGGTCGTCATACTAAAGAATATCATTGGCCGTAGTGCAGGGGTGATTCGACGATATGGATTATTTTATTAAGCTGAGTCCCAACGATAACATTGTTGAAAAACCTTTTAAATCATAAAAGATAGTAGATTTTATTCTCTACTTGACTCTTTTAATGGATTGCTTGTTCCGCTGCAGTTAAACTTAATGTCTATTATATTTTATCAGTTTAACATTGTTGGAGACTAATGATAATTTTTTCTGCATTATCTTAGTCATAATATTTCTTACTGGGCTAGTTAAGCTCACCTTTTCTTTCACTGTTCTCTTCAGGAAATGAAAATATAGCTGGGACAAGTCAGGGAACGGAGTGATGGTCCAGAGGATAGCATTAGTAGTCCTCACTATTTTGTGAAATAGTGTGATAATAATTGTAATGAGGACTCCTTTTGAGTATGAATATTCTCTAGTAGACAATATTTGTATTCAAACTCACAGTTATGTTTTGTCGTATTGTACACGACAGTTGTATTAGTAAGTTGTATTTGAATTCTGTACCATGTATCTGGCGACCCAAGATGGGTGATGTATACCAAATTTTGGGGGCGTCACATCTCCAGCCATATCAGTTTGTCCCACCAAGGACGAACTACACAGACCTGATCTCCCCCATACATGGGAGTATGTAGGCAGCCATTTATGGTCCAGTCTAACCTTTATAAAAATAAAAACAAAACCCTTTCACCACATATAACTTTCAACATTTTCACGCTAGGTTGGAACTACGCAGACCTGATCTTCCCTCATCAATGAGAGTACGTAGGTAGCGATTCACGGTGCGGTCTCACCCCTACAAAAACATAAAATCCTGTCAACAGTACTGGAATCATCCTTCAACCTTTTAAACCAAACCATAACAGATGGAACTACCTGATCTCCCTAATACACGAGAATACATCGATGACCATTTGCGGGGCAGTTAAACCACACTTCATCGTCTTAGACCACAGGGATGGAACTACCTGGTCTCCCTGCATAAATGGGAAAAACCAGTGACCATCTAAGCCGCGGTTGAATCCTCAAAGAGAAACATCAATCCATAAGAGATGAAACTACCTGGTCTCCTCCATACAAGGGAGTATCGGCGACCATCTGTGGTGCGGTCAACCTCAAAGAGGAAAGCCAAAATCATCTCCATAATCACATTCAGAAACAAGTCCTAAGACACCAAAGAGCTGGGGAACACAAAGATCAATGATCCATTCTAAAAGATCCTGAGACATCTCAATGTCCATCCATCAAGGGGGAGTTCAGAATACATCGAGATCATAAGTCCTGGAGAGGCAAATATCAAGCACGTAACAAGGCATATCTAAAAAGGGAAGTGGATCAAAACATATTTCCTTGTCGTATAATATTGTTTGATATATACAATGTGTCATGTACATGACAAAAATGGTTAACCTAGTCTATGCAGAAAAATCAAAGCTAATCTATAAACCAGTAGATAAGCGAGCCATTAAGTCCAACATGGCATCCCTCTCAATAGATAGAGGTAAATCTATGAGCTCATGCCCTAAGGTATCCACACGAGAAAGAAGATCTATGGCCATCTGTATGGTGCTACCGTGCTCATCAATAAATACACACATCTCTGCAACAATAACAGTAGTATGAGATCTTAATGCAGTACTATCTGTAATGGCAGCATCTCGAGAAGCTAGAGCCTCATCCCGCTCAATAACAGAGGTATCCATGTGAGCTAGAGCAGCATCTCTCTCCACCAAAGCGGCATCTCTATCATAAAGAGTTGTCAACATCAAGGCCCTAGCCTAATCCCTCTCAAACATCATCGATGTAACTTCTGCTCTAAATACTCTGCAGAATGTGGAGCCACAACATTGGGAATACTTGGGAATCAACCAGAGCTACTAACAAACCAAAAAACAGGTCATCAGGCTTCCCATCATCAGAATCAATATCTGACTCTGATGATACAACCCTAGCCGATGCAATCTCTGCCTCCAACCATGCAGAATACTGTAGAGAGCGACTTGGATGGCTAGTCGAAAAGTCAACCCTCTCGCGATGAGTCCAACAGTCATAAATCCTGGACAAATCCTCTGCTGACAGAAGCCGAGATGAAAAATGCTGACCCAATGCCCCGTCAAAGGGATGAATATCCTAAATTTGGTCAAACTGTGCCATAACAGCCAGTGGATGATATGTGGTCACCCCCCTCAAACCGGCCAGGGGAAGATAGTCCATGCCAACTGCATGAGTGATAAAGTTGTAAAGAGAGCTGAGCCCTTAACATGGTAAAATATCAAACAGGTCCTCGATCCCTGACAAGAAAGCCAACCATGATGTTGCGTCTGTACACTCAGCCGGCTAAAAGGAATATGACATGGCTATCTCATGGGAAAAACAATACTCATGGCAATTGAAAGTGCCAATCGGTCTCAAGTGTGTCATAAACCGCACGTACAACAAGACCGCAATGCTTATAAAAATCCCCACTGATCAATGGAAATGACAAAATGTGGTTGACCTCAAGGTCTCTGCCAAAATCATCGATAAAATGGTATGACCCTCCCTGAGAGCACGGACTACCATGATCATGCCGATATCCAGGTGGTCCATGTACAACGACATGTACAGATAAGCCACTATACACATCAAAAGTATGTCTACATGGGTGACATGTCAATCACCCTCAAAAATGGTGAAGTCCCTGGAATATCGCAGATAGCTGTCCAATGACCCAAATCTATCAATCATAAAACTAATGGACACCACATGCCCCAAGGAAATCTCGTCTAGGGCAACTCTGCGCCTCAAGCCTATCAAGGTCATAAACTGTCGACTCATGTCACTGACAGCTATCCGAGTGCAAGGTCTATCCAATGCAAAGTCTGTAAGACGCTCATACTCCTCTAATGTGGGCTTTAACTCATGGATATCAAATCTAAATACCTACCTATCTAGTATCCAATGCTCAAGCAAGCCCTCTATAAAACCCCGTGGAACCTAAAATGTCAAGAGGGTCATAGAGCGTCGCAGCAACTGATCAACTGTCACCCAATCTAGGGAAGATAAATTGGCATACCATGATCTCAAGGAAGATGCCACCAACACAGGTGGGGTATGCTCAATCCGGCTAACAGTGGATGAAGACATCTGTGGACCCGTGTCATAAGACCATCCAGGGGTCAATGCTAAACTCATCTCAGGAAATGCATATCCATGACATAATACATGCATGATAAATAACAGATGACAATATGATGTAGGGAATGAAAAATAGTATACATACATTCCTAAGTACATCGTCATTTAAATACATCATCTCTGTGTACAACTGAAAAATACAGGGAAATGGGGAACAACCACCCAACATCTAACAAATGCCTATAAAAAGATATAACGCGAACTGGAGCTCAACCGTCCAATATCTAACAGAGGCCTATCAAAAGATATAGCGAGAAATGTATCAGAAGAAGTCAATAGTGTTGATGTCCACATCATCCAATCTGTCCATCTAATATAACTCCTCCTGAGTCACTGAATCTCTGCCAGAAGGGATATCAGGCCGATACAATGGAGGATCTGCGCCGACAAAACCATCTGAATATAGGCCACCTGAAGGGCTAGCCCTAGAGCTGAAAGGATCAAAAGTATCCCCCTCTGATGGATCTCTACCCAAATGTCGGATAAAGAAATATGTCCGGTCCAACTGCTGGGTCAAACTATCAATCTACGTCAGATGAGTAAGCTCTCGGACATAGGCAATCCAATCTGTCATCATGACGGAGCCAGGAACCATATCCCCCATAAACTGTGTGGAGCGGGTCTGAGCTCCAATGGTACGAAGGAACCACTTGCAGTAAAAAGCCTCCTAAGTGAAAGGTCCCTCTAACAAGGTAAAGCCATCCACGACCATCAATGGGATCTCAGTGATCGGCTGTGACAAAGGCCAATAACACCTGACAGGCGAAAAGATCGAAATACGTATCTCTCCTATAGTGCTCCTAATAGCACGCTCTCCAAAATAAAACTCCCAACCTCCGTCAGTAAGGAGAGGAATCCGACGGGTGGACAATACATACACGACACCAGTCGGGACCACCCTCGAAGCCAACTGTTAAGTGGTCCTCAGAGTAAGGGACCCAGGAAATGACCTCTGCGGTCAATAACTCCAACTGTAGGCGCAAATGAGTGAAACCCTCAACTACAAGAACCTCTGCCAAAGAAGAGTAATGCCATCATCATCCCCGTGGATAGGTATTCAAACCTAACAAGCTAACGAAATGAAGACATGGGAGCCTCTCGTAGGCCCAAAACTACCAATACAAGATCAAGTATTTGTGGTCAGTCAAACTGGTAACCCGAACAAGGGAAATCAAAAGAGAAAATGCTAACCAGTAGGAATGGGTAAAATCCTAACCAAACCTTCATCACGCCCTCCGAGCGTAGGCCCATCCTCCTGAGGAAGTAGGCAAAGGTGTAGGAGCCCCAATCAAACTCTTCAATACAGTTCACCTCCCGAGTGGCGCTGACTAAAGTGAATGACACCGTTGAAGAGTTATCAGCCAAGAAACAACCCCTGAGGATGATTAGAAATAATCGTCAAAGGATGCGATCTTTAACCCTCCGATCATCGGGCAATTGCCTAGTTAGAGCCCCACTCACGGCATCTACACTCAAGGGACCAGAACGGATAGTCCTGCCCTTGAGCTCCGTAGCCGGGACTCCCAACAAGGATCTGACGCCAGTTGGGGAAATGTCACCCCACAAGCATTAGCACCATTAAAAAGTCATCCCAGTGATGAATCGCCAATCCATCGGTAACACATCACCTCACAATCCAACAAATTGAGAGACTAGGTCTAGTGAAACCAGTGCTCAAACGAAGCCCTGAGATAACCCCAAGGACAAAGACGGGGGAGGATGGAGAAGAAAGCCTCGAAACCCCAGGCATGCACAATCTCTCAGTACTCTGGATGAAGAGTCTGGTACAGAGAATGTGTAATAACCCAATATTTTTAATATAATTAAATAGAAAATTTTGCATATAAATTTTTTTTAAAAATAAAGGTGGGAATATGTGCAAGGTAAAATGTATGTATACATGTGATAAATAAAAATTTATTTATTACATGAATAATTGTAAATAATTTTTTTAAAGGAATTATGGATCATTATAAATTATATTTTTATAACAAATTAATTTTGTATTAAAAATATTTTTAATATTTATTTTCTATGAAAAATATGAATATTGTATTATTTAAATAATATATGATATGATTATTATAATTATCATAATAAATATTTTATTATATGAATTTATTCATATTAGTTATATTAATTATTTTAACTTAATTAATAAGTCGGATATGGATTCAAAATCCTAATTATGGATTTTGAATAAGGCATGAGAATAATAATATAATATTAATTATATTTCAATGCTATAAATATGTACTGTATGTGCGTATTGATAATAGTTGGTCAATTATGGTGTACAATGACAAAACCCTAGCATTAATTCGATAAACCCTATTTTGAAACTCAAATAGAAGTTCAAGACTGTTATGTAATCACGTTAATGTGATTAATGACAAGTATTAGATTATAACCCTAATTAGGGAAAATCCTAATTATTAGAAACCCTAATTAGTAATTAGAAATCCTAATTACTAAACTAGAATCCTAATTGCTAAGTTATAAACCCTAATCGCCAAATTATAAAGCTTAATGTTAATTAGTACACCTAAACCTAATCTTCAAGTCCTAAGTGATTGGGAAACCTAATTTAATTAGAGAACCCTAATTCCCACATTTAGAAACTTTAAATTTCATTTTAGCTCTAATTAGAAATCCTACAAAATCAATGTTCCAAATATTAAGGTTAAACCCTAAGGGTTCGCCAAGTTATAATTTAGCCATTAAAATCAAGAGCCAAATGACCATAATACCCTTTTGCATTATTTAGTAGGAAACTTGTAGATCTAGCAATAATTGGAGTTGGTGAACCACTTTTGACTTACAATGTGACCAAATACTCAGCACATCAGCTATATATCCTCAGCCATACATTGTAACAAGTAACATATATAGATCAAGAGAGAGAAAAGCTCATAAATTGCTTCATTTGTACACATATACTCAACCTATACATTCTCTCTCTAAACTCACGAAAATCATTAGTGGACCAGTCCCTTATTGAGTTCCTAAAACACCAAAAACAGATCAAGAACCCTAGATTCAAGCTTTGTTCAAAAGAGGTATAAACCTAACCCTAGAAATCTAATCTTAAATGCTATGTTAAAAGTTATGATTTTGTGTTTTAATATGTTGTATGATGTGTAACTAAGTGATCTGGGTTGGTAAATGATAGATCCATAACATCTAGATGCCCAAAATTGATGCTTTTCAAAATCTGGAAAAATTGGAAAATATGGTCTGACAACCAAATGTCAGACCACATAGATCTTTGGTCTGACAACCAAAATTGATGATTAAGAATTCGTATTTCGGTTTATCCAAATTCAATAATACTCCATAATAACCGATTGTGAAATAGAATTCAAAAATAATGATCAAAACATGGATACAATCAAAGATAGTAACCATAATAGACATCTTGGATAAAAAGAAAAGTTTTTATTTTTTTTCCGGTGAATAGTGCCGTATACGTGAATAGTAACCCCGACACAAAAAAATTCAAATTCGATAAAAAGTTCATACCAATATTTTGGCATAATGATATTGAAGAAAATAATATCATTTAAGAAGAAAATAACATCTCTTACCTCAAAATGATAGTACTTCTGATCGGAATATCGGATATGATGCTGAATGAAACTTGTACTGAATAGCAACTCTCAAAGTATCCAAATACTCACAAAATACGCTCGATAATATAGAGAGAAAGAAATCTTATGTTTCTGGTGTGATTTTCAATTCTAACTTAGCCCTCTATTTATAGGAAAATGTTAGCACGTCGAAACAAACTTGACATGCTACATGATTGCTTTACCTGCTACTATTGCCACCCACCATATTTGAAATTCAATTTGAGTACATTTTTCACCAACCAAAAGTGGGGCCCACCAATTCTAGAAATTTTCAAAATATTTTAAATAATCAGTAACTTCAATAATTCATATAAAATAGCTCTTTTATCAAAAAAATTTGAATCTCATGTCCAATCCACACGAAATCGAATTCTCTACAACTTTGTAGCTTTAACATTTTCCAAATTTCAAATCGAAAATATCCAAAATTCACAAACGATGATTTTAAATACCTCATAAAATTCATAACAAATCATATGTTAATTTTTAACGGTTCAAAATTTATGGACATATACTCAACTTATATATGTATAATATATCCAAAAATCACAACGATCCAACGGTCGGATTAAAATTATAACTCACGCAATAGAGCTTTAAGAACACTGTTTTGATTTTTAAAACATTCATTCCGACAAAATACTGATAAAATACCTCAAAATTAAATCCTTCATTTATATCCACATAAAAACAAATATTTTCTTATCATATAAATTAGTAATTAATTACTCACAAATAATATTACAAAATTATAATTATGACAACCAGGTCGTTTCCAGGAAAGAGGGGGCTTTCCAATAAGGATTTCTCTTTACTGGCGCGCAATTAGGTGACCAAACCTCTCCTTAAACAGAACTTTCTAGACATTGCATATAATGTTATCTAATAATATTATTCAAATAATAAGAATTATTGATCTGATAATGGAAAATACTGTGCAGTGACAATTATTGGAACAATAATAATATAAAATATCAACGCAGCAATTATTGAATTAATAAAATAAAATATTGAGCAGTAATTATTGCAATAATTATTGAATAGTGCCTTCTTGCGTAAGAATCAATAATTCAAAAATACTGTGTAATACCGTGTGCTACTGTGCAACCACGCGTATTACTGTATTTTAACCACCCGGTATTCCAACAGTGTTAATGGTAACTACTACGCCGTTATTTATGAAAACTCAAACTTGTCATTTTCTTTATCCAACTGTTATTCTGTTATGGGGCCCACAAATGACTGCGCCGTCATACGAATATTCTCCGACAGCACGAATATTCCACGACCAAAAGAATATTCCCCGACAAAATGAATATTTTATAACCACTTGCTTATTTTCCAAAATTTGCACATTTCACCCATAACCAAAGCATTATATCAAATTAACACCTTATTAATTTAGAATAATGAATAGAGAAAAATTCAATTTTATTTATATAAAAAAATTCGGGGTCTTACAACCTCCCCTGCTTATGAAATTTCGTCCTCGAAATTGACGTACGCACCTGGTATTTTGAAAAAGTGAGGATACCTCGCTTTCATTTTCGATTCTAACTCCCAGGTCATTTCCTCCATAGCATGATTCCTCCACAAAACCTTAACTTGTGGTATAACCTTTGTGCGTAGGACATGCTATTTCCTATCCAAGATCTTGATAGGTACCTCCTCGTACGTTAAATCCTCGACTATCTCATCGGGTTCTAACGCAATAATGTGGTTTGGGTCGTCCACATATTTACGTAACATCGATACGTGAAAAATATTATGAACACACGACATACTTAGCGTTAAGGCGAGTTTATAGGCCACAGTTCCTATTCGATCGAGGATTTCAAATAAATCCAAGGTTTGAGCTTTTTTCTCTTCATCGACTCTTACTTTTAAAATAATGCCTTCTTCTTTATATTCATCAGCTCCGATGTGTAGCTTGAGCAGCTTTAACTTTATCGATTAAAGTTGGTTCTACTCGTATATTTGATATCATCACGTGGGTACTTGGAGCCTTTAACTCTATCTCCATCCATTGTAAGTCGTACAAAATAGGTCTTTGTGTTCACAACATCGCACTCGTACCCGCATACGATCCTCTACTCAATGCGTCAGCTACAACATTTGCTTTTCCAGGATGATATGGTCAGAACATGTGCCGAAATGAGTCGCCTCTTGAGCTCTTGGAAAATCTTCTCGCATTCCTCGCTCCATATGAATTTTGTATCTTTCTGAGTCAGCTAAGTTAACGGAGTAGCGATTCGAGAAAATCTTTCCACAAATCTTCGATAGTAACCAGCTAAGCCTAGAAAGCTAGATATTTTGATTATTGACTTATGTTGCTCTTAACTGTGACTCATATCCCAATCTTGGATAGCACGTCATAATGGCGTCTATCAGTTTACCACCGCACGAATATGACGTCCCCTACGGAGATTCTAGTTTCGATGCATTCTATAAAGGAAGTCACCAGATAGAGGCTCGGGTACCAACTTCTATAGTTGGGTTTTTAACTCTTGAAGTTCAATAGGAGCCATTTGATATGGATTTTTTTTAAAAATGGGTTTTGTACCAGGTTCAAAGTCGATACAAAATTTAATATCACACTCTGGGGGTAGGCCAAGAAGTTCTTCAAGAAATACGTCAGGAAATTCACTAACAATAGAAATATCATTCAAATCTGACGTATTTTTGTTTAAACATTGAGCACAAGAAGGAGAGATAAAAGAATGGGTAGAATCGGTATCTAGTAAGGTATAAACTTTGCAAAAATTTATAATTAACTAACCCGTGATACCTTCGTTCGGGTTCCTCGCGTTTTGGCCAGTCACGACAAACGCTCTTCCAGAAACAGCCGACTTTATCTTGTCTGTATCCGCCTTTGGTGCCACTGTCCCTGCTGGACTTGATTTCGCTACAGGATAATATCAAGCTATGTGACTGTCTTTTCCATAACTAAAATATACCTTAGAAGGCTGTGAACAGTTTGGACTTATATGTTCCTCCTCTCCGCATCTGTAGCATCTAACTGGCGATCGTTCTCCTCCCCTAGAATTTGTTGCTGGTGCTGGTGCTGCTGCCGACGTCCTCTTGTCATCGTTGAATCCCCTCTTTTTGAAATTTCCATTTTGCTCACCTCTCCTATTATCATGACCACGATTACCACCCGAGTGGTTACCGCTTTTGTCCGTATTTTTCCCTCCGCGCTGGTTATCATCGCTCCGATGACTGCTGTCACCGGTATGACTCTAGTTGTGGTCCCTCGGTTGAACATACTCATTATCTCGCCCTAATAATTGAGTCATGTTTACAACATCTGAATATAAAGAAAATTTATGAGAGATAAGATATTGCCGAATATCGGGTTTTAGACCTCTCAAAAACATCCGTGTCATTCGTTCCTCATTTTCTACCAAATGAGGTGAAAACCTGGATAACTCTGCGAACTTCGCCTAGTATTGAGACACAGTCATGTTGTTTTGTTCTAGTCTAATAAACTCTACCTCCTTCATATGACGAATACTTTCAAGAAAGTACTTGTCATTGAACAGTTTCTGAAAACTTTCCCAAAACATGTTGAGTGTGGCTGGCTGGGTACGCTTCACAGATTCCCACCAGTAATCTGCCTCACCACGGAACATAAAGGTGGCGAACGGAACTTTCTGTTCTTCCGTGCATCCCAAGACATCAAATATCTTGGTAATTTGCTTGACCCACGTTTTCGCCTTAATCGGATCCGGCTTTCCCCAGAATTCTGGTGGTCCCAACTCTTTAAACTGCTTAGCTGTGACGTACCGCGCGTTGCTATCATTTTCACCTGTATTTTGTACACGAATCTCCCTCGTCTGCTTTTGCATGAACTGCAAAAAGCTCCTAAACATTCCACCATTCATCGTTTCCTCCATAGTGTTGTTTACAGGAAGAATATTGCCTTCCTGTTGCACGTTCTCTTGGTTGGTGATTGATGGTTGTTCCACAGTCTCATACACTCCATTGTTAACGTTCTCAGCTGTCATTCTTAAAAAATGCCATAAAACAAGGGTTAATTAAACAAATTAACATATCACGTAATATCTCTATTTTATGATCGGCCAACAAATAAGCTTAGATAGGACACTCTAGCGAAGGATTTACTCGTCTCTACCCTCCTAGTTCTATTCCCCGATCTCTGCCAGAGACCATATCCCTAAGCTCTGATACCAACTGTGATGCCCCCAAAATAGGTATACACCACCCATTCTGAGTCACCAAATACATAGTACAGAAACAACAACAACTTCATTAATACAATTATCGTGCAAAATAAGACAACATATAAACTGTGAGTTTAAATACAAATATTGTCTAATAGACAGTATTAAAACTCCAAAGGAGTCCTCATTATAATTATTGATACACTATTTTACAAAAATTGTGAGGACTTCTAAAACAACTTTCCAGAACCATCACTCCATACCCCGGCTAGTTTCTGCTATATTCTCACCTCCTGAAAAGAAAAATGGAACAAAAGGAAAAGGGTGAGCTCAACTAGCCCAGTAAAGAATATTATGACTAAGATAATATAAAACAAATTATCCTTAGTCTTCAACAGGGAAAAATCTGATAGAATATAATAGACAACAAGTTTTAGATCAACAACTGCAGAGGAAAAAATAATTCATTAGAAGAGTTAAGTAGAGAATGAAATCTACTATCATCTATGAATTTAAAAGTCCATCATCAATATTTTATCCCTGTAACATCAATCAATATACATCTTGAATCAAATATTTATCTTTACACTATATGCCAAAGATATTCATTTGTATCACCAGTTGGTCATGTTCATCTCAACACCTGTTCATCTTTGTACTACGGGCCAAAGATTTCATCAGGTAATCATTCATCTTTGTACTACAGACCAGAGATATTCATCAAGTATCACCATTAAGGACTGAGGATGATGAAAAATATTTTAGAAAACGAATCCAGTGAGACAGAAGGATAAATATTAGGAATTCGTATTTCGATTTTTCCAAATTCAATAATACTCCATAATATCTAATTGTGAAGTAGAATTCAAAAATAAAGATCAAAACATGGATACAATCAAAGATAGTAACCATAATAGACATCTTGGACAAAATAGAAAATTTTCATTTTTTTTCCCGGTAAATAGTGTCGTATTCGTGAATAGTGCCGTATACGTGAATAGTAACCCCGACACAAAAAATTTCAAATTTGATAAAAAGTTCAGACAATTATTTCGGCATAATGATATTGAAGAAAATAACATCCCTTACCTCAAAATGATAGTACTTCTGATCGAAATATCGGATATGATGTTGAATGAAACTTGTACTGAATAGGAACTCTCAAAGTATCTAAATACTCACAAAATACGCTCGATAATATAGCGAGAAAGAAATCTTATGTTTCTGGTGTGATTTTCAATTCTAACTTAGCCCTCTATTTATAGAAAAATGTTAGCACGCCGAAGCAGACTTGACCTGCTACCTGATGGCTTTACCTGCTACTATTGCCACCCACCATAGTTGAAATTCAATTTGAACACATTTCTCACCAATCAAAAGTGGGGCCCACCAATTTTAGAAATTTTTAAAATATTTTAATTAATCAACAACTTCAATAATTCATATAAAATAGCCCTTTTATCAGAAAAATTAGAATCTCATGTCCACTCCACACGAAATCGAATTCTCTACAACTTTGTAGCTTTAAGTTATTCCAAATTTCAAACCAAAAATATCCAAAATTCACAAACGGATGATTTTCAATACCTCATAAAATTCATAACAAATCATACGTTAATTTTTAACAGTTCAAAATTTGTAGACATATACTCAACTTATATATGTATAACATATCCAAAAATCACAACGATCCAATGGTCGAATTAAAATTATAACTCACGCAATAGAGCTTTAAGAACACTGTTTTGATTTTTAAAATCTTCATTCCGACAAAATACTGATAAAACACCTTAAAATTAAATCCTTCATTTATATCTACATAAAAACAAATATTTTCTTATCATATAAATCAATAATTAATTATTCATAAATAATATTACAGAATCACAATTATAACAACCAGGTCTTTCTCAAGAAAGAGGGGACTTTCCAATAAGGATTTCTCCTTACTGGCGCGTAATTAGGTGACCAAACCTCTCCTTAGACAGAACTTTTTAGACATTGTCAATAATGCTATCTAATAATATTATTCAAATAATAAGAATTATTGATCTGATAATGGAAAATACTGTGTAGTGACAATTATTGAAACAATAATAATATAAAATATCAACGCACCAATTATTGAATCAATAAAATAAAATATTGAACGGTAATTACTGTAACAATTATTGAGTAGTGTCTTCTTACGTAAAAATCAATAATTCAAAAATATTGTGCAATATCGTGTGCTACTGTACAACTACGCGTATTACTGTATTTTAACCACCGGGTATTCCAACAGTGTTAACGGTAACTACTACGCCGTTATTTATAAAAAACTCAAACTTGTCGTTTTCTTCATCCGACCGTTATTCTGTTATGGGGCCCACAAACGACTGCGTCGTCGTATGAATATTCTCCGACAGCAAGAATATTCCACGACCAAACGAATATTCCCCGACAAAATGAATATTTTATAACCACTTGCTTATTTTGTAAAATTTGCACATTTTACCCATAACCGAAGCATTATATCAAATTAACACCTTATTAATTTAAAATAATGAATAGAGGAAAATTTAATTTTATTTATATTAAAAAATCTGGAGTTTTACATTTTCTACACACTGAAACTCTTAAATCACAAAATCATCACATGGATTGCAGGTTGTGGAAGCCCAAATATGACTACACGAGCTGTTCTTCAGTTCTGGGTAACCCAAAAAATGAAGAACAGCTCTGACAGCTTGTTCAAGGCCTTAGATCTTGCTCATATGTTATGTTTTGGTCCAGAAATTGTTATGAACTTGTAATATTACATATATACTACAACAGTTGATCAATAGCTAGCCTAGAAACATCTTAGACAATGAATTACACTTGGTCAAACATAGCCCCTCGATAACTGTTTATGAATGTTTTTCAGCTGAAGAACACTATAGGCGACACTTACTGTTGCTAAAGGTTTTAGCGACGGACTTATTATTTTAATTAAATAAATTTCCAAAAATCATTTAAAAATAAAAATTACTTTCTGAAAATTACAAAAATTATTTTAAGTTAAAAAAATTAACTTTTAATAATTTGACATATTTTTATAAATATTAGTATTTATTTGAATATTATTGATATTTAATTTATTTAATAAATTCATTAAAGAAATTAATTAAAAATAATTTTATTATATTAAAAATCATTTTAAATGAAAATAAAGTATTTAAAAATATTTTAAGTTATAAAACATAACTGTTAATATTTTAAGATAAATTTTATTAATTATTTAATATTAATGATATTAGATTTATTTAATAATTATATTAAATAAATTAGTTTAAAAATGATTTTAATATTATAAAAATCATTTTAAATAAAAATAAAGTGTTTAAAAATATTTTAAGTTATAAAACATAACTTTTAATATTTTAAAGAAAATTTCATTAATAATTTAATATTAATGATATTTGATTTATTTAATAATTATATTAAATAAATAGTTTAAAAATAATTTTATTGATTTAGAAATCATTTAAAAAGGTTATAAATGAATTAAAAATATTTTAAGTTATAATAAATGACTTTTAATATTTTGATAAATAATACATTAATATTTAATGTTAATGGTAATTATTTAAAAATGATTTTAAATATTTTAAAAATCATTTAAGGGTAATATTAATACTTTAAAAATATTTTAAGTTATTATAAATAACTTTAATATTTTGGCAGAGGCTTCATTAATATTTTAATATTAATTAAATGTTAATGATGATAGAATTATTTAATATTTAAATCATTTAATAATGATTCAAGTGTTTGAAAAATTATGATAAATTATAATAATTGTTTAAAAATTATTGTAAGTCATTTAAAAATAATATGATTGATATTTAAAATATCTAAAGGAATATTGAACTACAGGATAGAGTTTTAGACTCGATAACTATCTAATAAAGTCATCGGTACACCGAAATATTTCAGAAATTGATCTGGACTTAAATAGTTTGACTTGATAGGTGATTGTTTATGATCCAATGATTGTTATACATATGTGACAATGTGATTAGGTTATGTGTTGAATGTAAGTAACAGTACTATGTGTTACGATATATTATTCTAATCAAAAGAATAATCTTATTAATGATATGTATCTGTATAAAATATAAAACTAAGGCGTGTAAGCAGCAGATCAGACAAGTATCTTTACATTTGCATTTACTTTATGCAATAGACATGTGTAAGCCAATTTTAGAACTTTATTATCGTTGTGCCAGTTTATTAACTATACTATTATTGATTATGTATTTTCATACAAGTTCTTAAATTCTATCCTTTCATTGATTACCAGTGTAACATTAATGTATAATCCAGATATATATTTTGTTCGTTAATTTCTAAGATTGGTTATGCAAGTGTCCTCACTTAGATAATGGTTGTACTTGTTGATACATACTTATTGATTTTCAGTATGTATACCCTAATTAAAGGTCGTCTAAGCTATTTTACCGGCTAGACACAGATTTAAAAATAGTGTTAAACATGATAAAACCTTATTGTTATCCAATCAAATTATTTTGGTTCGGATTCCAGACTAAGTATGAACAACCAGAACATGGAAAACTTTTGTGCGTCTAAGGCAGATATGCTGGACGAAAATATCGTTCGAACATGTAGTATTAATGATAATAGAATTATTTAATATTTAAATCATTTAATAATAATTCCAATGTTTGAAAAATCATGATAAATTATAATAATTGTTTAAAAAATTATTATAAGTCATTTAAAAATAATATGATTGATATTTAAAATATCTAAAGGAATATTGAACTACAGGACAAAGTTTTAGACTCGATAACTACCCGATAAAGCCATCGATACACCGAAATATTTCAAAAATTGATCTGGACTTAGATAGTTTGACTTGATAGGTGATTATTTATGATCCAATGACTGTTATATATATGTGACAATGTGATTAGGTTATGTGTTGACTGCAAGTAGCAGTACTATGTGTTACGATATATTATTCTAATCAAAAGAATGATCTTATTAATGATAGGTATCTGTATAAAAGATAAAACTAAGTTGTGTAAGCAGCAGATCAAGCAAGTATATTTACCTTTGCATTTACTTTATGTAATGGGACATGTGTAAGTCAGTTTCAGAACTTTATTATCGTTGTGCCAGTTTATTAACTCTACTTTTATTGATTATGTATCTAACCCTTGGTATTCATACAAGTTCTTGAATTCTATCCTTTCATTGATTGCCAGTGTAACATTAATGTATAATTCAGATATATATTTTGTTCGTTAATTTCTAAGATTGGTTATGCAAGTGTCCTCACTTGGATAATGGTTATACTTGTTGATACATACTTATTGATTTTTGGTATCATGTATACCCTAATTAAAGGTCGTCTAAGCTATTTGACCCGGCTAGACACAAATTTAAAAATAGTGTTGAACATGATAAAACCTTATTGTTATCCAACCGAATTATTTTGGTTCGGATTCCAGACTAAGTATGAACAACCCAAACATGGGAAACTTTTGTGCGCGTAAGGCGGATATGCTGGACAAAAATATCGTTCGAACATGTAGTATTGATCAATACAGGGCATAACGGGCTGATCACCCCCCGTGCCTGTAAGTTATGATGGTTTGCAGATGAAGTTCTGTATACCTTTTCAAAAATTGAAAACAAAGTTCATAGTCTGTCGACTGTACGTAGTTTTAAAATTTTGATATAGAATTGATATGTTGTTATTATTGGTTCAACTTACTTCACAACTGTTGATTCGTTGTAGAAGTGTCATTCAAAGAAAACATTTACTTCTTTCAACTAATATTTATTGTTGCTATTACTTGCTAGGCAATCAAATGCTTATTCTTGCCTTAAATTTAAATATTTTCAGCTAAGTATGATTAACCTAAAGGTTCTGCCAAGAACAAAGGGAAAGGAAAGCTAACTGAATAAGTTTTATAGTACCTTATGTAATAGTTAGACTCTATTAAGACAATGATATTTATTAATTATCAGGTAATGAATGTTTTAAAGGTCACGTACCTAGGATTATACAACTCTAATATATGTAAATTAAGTTTGATATTTGTATTATTATTATTATTTCGCTCAAAGAAATAGTATCGTGAAGCACCGAGTTCGGGTTTCAAGTACCTGAATTTGGGGGCGTCACAGAATGGTATCAGAGCTTTATGTTAGAAACCTTAGGTGGGATAGACCTTAGGCTATAACCTTTAGGACAGAGGGAAACGTTAGAAATACAAATAACTCAAATAGAGTTTAAAAGGAGATGAATTAAATAAATTCATCGTAAAACAAAATAAAGTAACCTATATAAAACTATTATTTGTTGTGTGTATATATTACGTACTAATCAAAATAATTTATATGTAGATGTCAGGTGGAAAAAGATTAGGATATGCCTATAACATGAAGAAGGATCAAATCAATACACCCGAGCTAATATCAAAGTCAATAGCTGAAATAGAGGCTCACATTGAAAGTAACCTTGATGAGGTGATTATTTTGGAAAATATAGTACCAGACCTAGAAATGGTAGAACTAACAGATAGTGATTCGGACACCGAAGTTGGAGTTGATCAAGCATCAACCGAAGTGCAGAATCTGCGGGACCGGGTTTCTTCTTTAGAAAAGCTGTGGAAAATAGAAAAGTTGTTAAATAGTCAATTACGAAAAGTTTTAATCGAAACAATGGTAGAACAAGATAAGCTTAAAATCCAAATTGATCAGATGGGAGCAAAAAGCAACAAATCGCGTGCAGCTCCGAGCAAGAAGGGGAAAAGAAAAATGAAAGACTACGATATAGAAAATTTTGATTCTAACAAAGGGAACTCTAACAAAATAGAAAAGCGTACAAAATATAACAAAAAACATGAAGGCTTATCCCTCCTCATTGTCCCAATTTGAAGCAAGTTGTATGTCTTATTTGTGGGATAAAAGGTCATCGGGCTAAAGGTTGTCCAAGATCAAGAAAAAGGCATAGTGAATGTGATGCCCCCAAATCCAGGTCCCTTCGAACCACGAATCTAGTCCGCCATGATACAACTATCGTCAAACTATTTATATTGTTCATTCATAACTTAATGAATAAAACTTTACTTATTACAATTTAGAATATAAATTCATTCTATTTCCTGGATCTGCACAATGACCCCAAACTTTTATAAGTTTCTAATTTTGATCATTTACTATTCCTGTATCACATCACATTCGTTGTTATATAAATATGCGAAATAATTTAAACTTTTTCAATCTCCTTTGAAAATAAATCTTTTATTGATATATTAACTTGAATCAATTACATATCCTTGAATCAAATTATGTTATGATTCAGTCTATTTGAATTATTGTATAAATTTTTACATCTCGATTCGAATATCTCTATGTACTACCTAGTACAACTTTATAAGCTAACATATATTACACATTATAAATTACTATCAAATATATCTACTAGAACCTAAACATGGTTCAAGAGCATATATTTAATTAAACAACTCAATCTCCTTTGATGTGATTGAACTATACCAATCAAGTAGCACGTAACTTTACCGTGAGTCCTTAACCTATAAAAGTTGTTATTTACAAGCTGAGCTCGACGACACCGAGTATTCTAACAGTTTTTATGCAGCACATAGCATATAATAGCGTATTCAACACATGCATTCATATCATATTATTTTATTTACTACGTATGTTACTTCTATATAACAGGCATATAGATTTACTTCACAAGCATATCATCAAATATTAACTTTCAAATTTCATACATATTTCATATGCATTTCATATATATACATCAACATTCGCATAACATAATATAGCTTAACTAGCAGTTATCGAATTTTATATCAAATAGGAACTGAAAGACTTACCTGATTCGTAGTTTATGAACTACGACTTAACTGCTTAACGCTTTACTGAACTTTGTGTATTCCTACACAGTTATATAATCATGGATTCATATCCATCAGTAACATATTTCATACATTCTCAATGTAATAACAATGTTACATTATTCTCTAACTAGGTTCATAAAACCTACACTTCACTTTCTCCTCATACTCTTAGAATAGCTAGGTACGTATAGGTATCTTAACCACTTTTACTTGACATCAACGTTTATATATAGCTATAACATACTTGATTCGCTAAGTGGTCGACACATTTAAAACTCAGTTAGTTAAGTTCAACATACACATAACGTCTAACTTAGTCGTAACTTCATACAACATCACCTATACTATATTTTCATAGCATAAATCAGTTCGTAAGACATTACAATTCCAAACAATGTATCATTACTTAATATCTTGAAAGATTCCTTTGGACTTAACTTTTGAAAATTATAATTAACATTCATCTCTAACACATAGCATGCTTCTTAACACCTTACATAGCATATTGGTCATATATTACAAGTTAAAAAAGTCATATAGGCATGCGTCAAACATCAGTTCAAAAACAGAAGTCATTCAAGACTGCAGCACGACGCAGTTGCGCCCTGTCTAGGCTTAGGGACGGCGCAGCTGCTGCACTGTCCCCTGGCCAGACTAGGACTGAGCTACTGCCTTGTAGTTTCTGTCTAAACTTTAACATACTTAAACACTTACACTTCTCATATATACTCACAAAAGGTCTTTACATACTTGTATGACCACTTCAAGTTCAACCTTGTATAATAGGGACTTTAGTTTAGGATTTTCACAAAATCAAAACCAATTAGGATTAGGAAATCACTAGGTGTACTAATTAGCCTTGTTCTCATAAAGAGGTCACATAATCTGTACTACACATGCTAATTCATATTCATATCTATTACTCATTGCTAGCATTGTTTAACACTTTAAAACATGCTTTAACCTCATGCTTGGTTTACTTCCATTATGTTTAACATATAAGACTTATGTTTAGAGACATAATGAAACATAGCATGGCATCTCAAGCCTTTAAAATCTAAATACTCATATAATGCAACCTAAGTTCAAGAACATGCTCGAAGTTGCCTTTGAAATCATTTTATCATAAATGATGCAATATAGCACCTATAACTCATATCTAGGGATATATTATAGACATAACATGACTTATAAATCTTTTAGAATCTAGATATGCCCTGTGATGCAACTAGATTTTTAAGATATGTTCAAGTTTGCTTTTGAAACCATTGTAGACTTGAACAATGCCACTCAACACATACAAGACAACTTCAAAACTCTAAACATATGTAATCAAGTCATGTTATCATGCTCGCAAGGTCAGAGTTTAAATCAAGTAGTAGTCATGCATGTTAGTTCACTATGCTAAGCTTTTTCTTGAAAAACTCCACTAACACAAAACATAATAAGGTGGTCGTGAACAAAGGAGCTATGAATCATATGTCATGCACGTTTACGTGTGGAATCAGTCATGTGTATAAACCACTAGGCTCAAAATTGACAGAACATGAACTTTAACCATGTTTGTTTTCAAAACTTAAAGTCCTTGTTAAAGATCCTCTACCAAATCATGCTAATCTTAGTAAAAACATGCTCACATTAGGTTATTATACTTATATATACATGTTACACATGCTTGCATGTTGGCTTAAGCCATAACAACTGATCACACTTAGCAGATTTTTAAAACAGAAGGCTCAACTGAACTCAAAAGACGACACACCTAGTTCAATTAGGGCGCAGCTGCGCCATGTCTGGTTCAGGAGCAGAAGTAGACTTTGTTTTACAGAGTCTTAACCAACTTTCCAATGACTTAGACTTGTTCCAACTATCATGAAAGGGTTCATACTTGATAGTAAACTTCTTAAACACCTTATAGCATGCTAAATCATCTTAATTACCATAGAAATTCAAGAAATTCCTAAGAATTAAACAAGACCCATTTCAAGAATATAATTGGAAACTATACATTCTTGAGCTTGAATTGGACCTCCTACACTCTGAGTATACTTCTATAGTAGCTCAGCAACTTATACTCTCCAATTAAACTATCAAACAACTTCTAGAAATCACAAAATCTGAACTCAAGCTTGTATTTATAGAGAAAACATGGACTAGACAATGGCATTACACAAAATTAGAGTCCATGGTGTAATGGGAAGAAACAATGGTTCATGAAGGATGGTTCAACAACTCCATACCAACCACCTAGCTAGCAATGATCATCTATCCCATAACCACTTGGAGAATACGTAAAGAGAGTTTCTAGGTCACTGTTCATGTCCTTTGTGACACTTAATTTGGGACAAGTGAAAAATCTCAGCAACTTGTTATTTTAAGGCTTGATTTGGTTCTTTTAAATTCCCATAATGTAATATAAGGTACAATTGTTACTATATTAGGGATTTAAAGATAAGTTTTATATTCGCATCATATAAGTCATGTACATTAACTACACGCGATAAAATATCGCGGTTAGGCATTAATGCCCGGGTAATCTCATAATTATCTCTACCACTCACATAACCACATTCCAACCTTATTTAATAATAATGTTTATTTAAACATTAAATTTCCTTTTCAGTTTCTAGAATACACAGATATTTAATCATTTCTGTACTACAACTTCATATGGTACCATAGTGCTACTAGGTACCTCATATAAACATAATGTACTCTTATCATATGTTTTACTCATGTCAAACTTCATGTATTCTTACGCCATTGGGTATATATTACTACCGCTCACATTTTTCATATTACACATAGCAATATTATTTAATGATTATGCCCACATTAATATTTTAATTGGGCTAAATATCATTTAGTTGGGTACTTAAACCACACAATAATTAATTAATATTAATCATTTTCTTTCGATAATTATTATACATTCCTCTAATTAATAGAATATAATATTCTATAATATCGCTTAATTAACCAATATTTAATCCGAGTTAATTAATCTAAACCTTTATTCAAATCCATCCATGGACAACTTAACCACCATTTAAGATTTTTATTTTCCTTATGAGTCCCTAATACCCATTTCTAAAATTTAAATTCCAAAAACTGATTTTACAGCCCGGCGCAGCTGCGCGCTGGTCATAGGCTTGGCAATGGCGCAGCTGCGCCATGCCAAATTCAAAGGCAGAACAGTTTGCACCAGCAAAAATAAAACCTACGCTTCTAAATACTATACACATCCTCCTTATTCCCTCTTTGATTCCACATCATTGGTTACTATATTCCTTAATAATTTAAGAATCACACTTTGAGTTTTAAAATCCTATTTCCCTGATTAGTTTAATCAACTATACATATCCTTTACGGTTTCATACCACCATAACACAAAACTCGAATGTAACACCTACATACATTCCTTTCATCTTCGCTTCTTGCCGTTGTATTAAATTACATAATAATTCTCTAACCACTTCAAAGGTATATTGATTATCTACTCTCGTCAACAACGTACATATATACCAGTCTAAACATATCACGCGTCGAGCCATAATAATATTTAATATAGTACACTGAAGTGGTTTCCACAAACAACCAAAAATTAGTTTCCGTCTCGTCTACACTATTTTCAGTGAGTTAGATTAGTTACTAATCGTATGTACCTCGCTCTCTGAAGGAATCGTTTAGCCCAGCTTCCTATACATCCACCATTAAAGGGTACGGTCACACCGCATTAGACTTGATACATACTCGTATAAATACTCAAGAATTGGTGATTATCAAAGATATTTAATGTTACAAACTACTATTATAAAATAATTTCGCATAAATTATTTAATATCAATAGATAAATTTTATCCATCTTCTTACTATTTCATCTCTACAATACATAATAAATATATAATAATGATATATATTCATTAAACACAACATTACATATTACATAGCTTATTACCCTATGTAACACAATACCACCTATCTCGTAACACAATATATATACTCATTAGAACCATCTATTGCTTTAAGAATTTTATCTACTAAATTCTTATTTTAATATTTTCTGAAAATTTGGGTTCTTACATCATCTCCCCTTATATTGATTCTGTCGTCGGAATCACCGAAACCTCCTTTACTCGGTGCTATTCAGAATACTACATATTCTTTTAGATAATATTATCCATTCACTTTTCAGAAGTTTCATTATAACTTGCTCACTTGCATTTTCTCCCACATTCTCCTTTTAAGGAACATTCTATCACTACATTCATCACACAGAAGAATAAGAGTCTTCCACGATTTTTCATAATCAGGAGGGTGGTATGAATAACTCAAATTCCAAATTTATGTTGAGGGGTCACAAGACCGTGAACTAGTGCTTCAACACAATCATCCACATTACAAACCAGAGTGTTTATCCATCACAGACTGAAAACACCCTCCCACCCCACCGTGGCCAGCCTATTGTGCCATTACGTTGGGCCACAACGTAGTGTTTTGTAAC